>JAHDVE020005161.1:0-99261 GCA_022606495.2 Halesus radiatus | reverse complement strand
GGGCGTCCCCGGGCTCTTCTTCCATTCACATTCGCGTCATATATTCTCCTTACACTCCTTTCTTCGTTCATTCGCTCTACATGCCCAAACCATCTAAGCGTCCCTTTCTTAATCTTGCTCACTACGCAAGATTAAGCAAGATTTGTTACCAAGATACTGCAAACGTTGTATTTGGGAATGAAAACTGTAGTTGGAATGAGATATAAATATTACGTAATTGATGTTTGTCTAGTCATTATTTTATATTTGTGTAGATTAATTAAACGCAAGAGTTGAGAAATAATTTTTGGAGGCGTGAATTGTTAGCTCGAAGTGAGGTCAATTTTTCCTTGCTTCTGGTAAAATTGATCAAACATTTTCAAAATATTGCCTTCTACAGACACAAAAAATAGATTCCTAATCTTGTCTGCGGCCTAGGAGTCGAAAAGTTTTATTTAATTTTGCGAAACCAGTTTTCTTTTAAATTACACTTCTTTAGAATAATACGTTCAGTGATGCTGCATTGACGGAACTATTTATACAAATAATAATTAAGATATTATCATTATTATTTACTTATTACTATTTTCATATTTATATTTATTGATTATTATTTACTCATTGCTATTTATATAATTTTATTTACTTATTATTATTTACTTATTACATCATTTTATTTACTTATAGCTATTTATATAATTTTTTTACTTATCATTATTTACATATTACTATTTACATACTTTTATTTACTTTTTTATTATTTATCGTTTCACTAAAATTGTAAAGTCGCTCATCTCAACACAGGACTGTACTAGTGAGATGAGTGGATAATGTTTTTATTTTATTTCGTTTTCATCGATAAAAATGTTGAAATGATCTCCAATAAAACCAAAACCAAATTCCTCATTAAAAAAAACTCTAAAATATTATTCATATATTTTTAATGTCTATTAATATTATTTGTTTACAGGGTAAAGAACAGGGTGAGCGAAATGCAGCTGCCAAACGCGATTTATTTCATAATCCGTTCAAATGGCAACCTTCAAAGGCAATATAGCGACGGCGGTTGTGGGCCGCTTTCCAAATTTTCTCCATAAACTTGCATCTGGGCGGGGGTGACCTTTAAATTTTGTGGTCATCCTATAAACCCATTGAAAATTGCACCAGAATATCATGGACGCATTTGAATTTTGGCTGTTGGCGGGAATAAATAATTGTCTGCCTGGAGCGTAGAGTTATATAGGCAGTCACACCGTGTTCACATTTTATTGATTGCACGATAGTTTTACCATTAAAAAAAATCCAGTTACAACAAATTGCAATCATAAAATCTCGCTTTTTAGGGAGGCACTTATGAATTGTTCGTTAAGAGCCGTCTTTTTTCCTTGATGAAACGATAAATATAAACGATTTTTCGTTGTCCGTCACAATGGAAAAATTGAAGATTCCTGTGTCGAGACAGACGTAGGAGGTATATAATTTAAATAATTAAATAAAGTAAATGTAAGAAAAAAATAACGAAATTATAATTTTAAGATATTTTTATTTTACATGTATAGAGGTTGTGTATAATATTATTTTGTATTTTGGAATTTTTATAATCCAGGTAAATAAAATAATAAAAAATGAATTGCGTATCCTATATATCCGTATCGTATATTATATATAAAATTTTATATATATATGCAAACGTATTTATGAAATTTTACAATCTTTTTAACAATGCCTTAAATAGACGAAAAAACCATTGAAGGGTGTAAGTTAATTCTAACAAAGTAATTAAAAATGATCCTTTATATATTGAGGTAGTTTCTAGAGTCAAAAAAAAAATGATGGATTAAAATCCGTTTTTTTTTAATCTCCTCATTAATTCGTATAACTCTGTGAAACAAGCCTGATGGATCGCGTTGACTTTATTTTAATCACGTAAAAATACCGAAATAAAACAGTTTCGAAATCTGGAAAATCGGTAAAAATAAACTAGATTTTAATTTACCCTCGTGAAAAAAGTCACGTACAGAAATTTAAATATTAAGGTTTCAGCAAAAGCTTACCAGAGTTCACTAGAAATGTCTTCGACGAAGATTTTAATGACAATCGATGCAGCCACTGACTTATCACCTTTTGGTTGCACTCCGAAGAGAGCCAATTAAAATACAGTAGCATGTCTCTCTTACACTGACTATATCGTATATTGCCATTCCATTTGATCGTTATGAAATGATGATAAAAAATATATTTAAATTTAAGATGCAAATGGCCAGAATTTTGGATAACGAAAGACGCCGACTTTGCATTTTTTGTGTTTTTCTTTATTCTATGTGTCTAACTATTTTATTTTCTCTGACGGGGTAGGTAGAGGGAATGAACCGTCGCTCAACTTTGTCTTGGCGCACATTTCTTGCTGGGTGATTTGAGGGGGGAGGTGATTTTTACTCCTACTCTCCTCTCCAAATCACCATCCCCACTTTCCCAACCTAACAACATCTACTTACCTCTGTATTTGTATAATTAAAGATGTTTTTAAACGCTAATGAGGACATGTTGAACCCGGCAAGGAATTATTAAAAATAACTAACAATAATGTACATTGTGAAATAAACTCTATGAAACAAAATGGACTAAGGTATTTTACTAAAAATATGCTGACAATTGTGATACGGTCAAATACTGTTTTACTACAGATCTGCATCAGGGATCTCATTTCTATAGCATTTAGTTTTTCATCCTTCCTCTGCCCGTTGCATGCCTCACTGGCATACATCAGGGTTTATATCAGCACTCCATTGTGGACTGTTAGACTCTTCCGTCCCCCAATAATATAGTTTCCTGCGTTTACACTTCTTTTAATATCCCTATCACTCTATCAGCCTTTCTATCTCTCGTACACATACTTCCGAAACACATATACGCATCTACTTGCTCTGAGTATTCATCATTTTTTTTTTTTTTTTTATATGAATACCTCACAAGAGTCCCAACTGCTCCCAACCGTCTGGAGCCAGTGAGACTATGGCATTCCCAATTGAGGAATGTTGTGAGGCTGAAGGTATTGGGGAGGGGGAGGAGAAGGGGAAGAGGAAGGTTGGGAATACCTGGCTATTCAGATCTGGTCACCAAACACGGCTAAAAGCCATTTCAAGCAACGTTTCAATTCTGAATGGTGGTCTTTCACCAGGGCGATACTGAGAGTATCTTCCACTCTGGAACGTGCGCAAATATACTCTATATTATTTTTAAATGAATTAATTGTGAAACAACACAAATTAATTAAATAAAAAATACTTGCGCACGCCGGGATTACAACCATATTGCACTCTTTTTTTTTACAATAACTTACACAGGTGGCTATGAAGGAAATAATTAGTGATACTGTGTGGATGGTTTGTTACATGATAATAATAATAATTGGATAATTTATATAGCGCCGTTTTTTGTGAAAAATCACGTCAAGGTCGAAGGAAGGAGGGAACCCGGGTCTTGAAGAGACCTATGTTGTAGTGGGGAAGAAACACAGATGCCGGCAGATCATTCCACAGCCGAGACGTTGAACATAAGAACGAGACGTAGAAGCGATACTTTTTCATGTGACAAATGTCAACCGTGTGCAAATGTTGGGAGTGCGTTTGGCGTGTTTCACAACTTTGCACCGGCGCCGAAGGGATCAATGACGCTAGTTCCTAAGAGCATTTTCCATTAAAATACCGGTCGAACAAGGACAGTATTCCCAGCTGACGTCTGTGGTACAAAGTTTGAAATCCGTTTGTTAAGATAGGCGAATCTACCAAATTGACCGCCCGTTTCTGCACAGAGTTGAGAGTTTTTTTCAGATATTTTGGGGTTCCCAATCACTTGCAATTTGCATAGGATCAGCAGTTGTATGCTATTAATTGTGTACACTGTTTTCGTATTGTCTCTTTCTCTCGCGACCTTGGACTTACTAGAATTCATCATTAACGCGTTCTGCACACATCCTTCGTTCATTCTGCACGGGAGAGACTCCATATCATCCAATCTGTTCGAAATTATCACCGTATCATCAGCATACAACAGGCAAAATACATACTCTCAACCACGCCCAGATCTTTCAATTCATGGACACAATTATCAATTGATTGTTCCTATAGCGTTCGGTCCTCTTGGAGTTTCTAATCAGATTTTGTTGTTGTTGTTTATATTGTAATGTATAGAGTGATACGTAAACTAGTTAAAAAATAAAACCAATAATGTGACACACAGCATAATATTTCCCAGTCTCGAATATTGCTTAATTGCTTACGCTTTAAAGCATAATTAATAAGGATTAAATCACTGGGGGGATTCATTATACGTGTAATCAAGTTTCAGACTTTACGCGGCGCGCTGATACGTTGTTCTTGGAAGTAAGACGTTATGGAACAAGTTTAGTGTTGATTGTAATCAGGTGTTTAAAGATTACTGGGTCTTAAATAGGAATTATAATGAATATTGGATTAATATTATGATGCAAATGATAAAAAGAAGCATCTTGGAAATAATATAAAATGCTTATTGCGTATACACTCTTATATTATGCAGATCACAACTTTTCACACCTACAAACACATTCACATATACACACACACACTTAAACGCTTCCCATAGTATACATATCACCCGGTAAATACATGTGTGAATCAGAAAATACAGGGAAATATATCATAGGTACCTACTTTGTAATTTTAATTTCTGGAAATTGTTTTTCACTGCAATAAATGTCCTGTTTTATTTCTATAATAAAAACAATATTAAAAAAAAAAGTTTTTTTAAGTATCCGAATTAAATTCAGATCCTTGTATAGTCAGAATTCCGGATATTATGAAATTAATGCATCAAGTAAGTGCGTTCAATAGTGTAGAAATAATACTTTTAGCCGTGTTTGGTGACCAGATCTGAATAGCCAGGTATTTCCTCATTTCCCTACCTTCCTCTTCCCCTTCTTCTTCCCCTCCCCAATACCTTCTGCCGCACAACATTCCCCAATTGGGAGTGCAATAGTCTCACTGGCTCCAGACGGTTGGGAGGAGGTGGGACTCTTGTGCGGTACTCATATAAAAAAATTTAAAAAATCAAATTTAATAATGTTATTATTAAGTTACGCAAGTATTTTTTTTAGTTTTTGGGATTATTGGGACAGCTGTTTCTGCGTTCAACACCATTTTCAAAGTGGCTGAAAATGGCCGGAAACTGTCTGAGGGATCAACTGTCGGGGGGATTAACTATCGGGGGATCAACTGTTGGGGGATCAACTGTAAGGTCACCGTATAATATATAGGGTGATTAATGTGCTGAAATATATAATAATATAAGTATTATGCATGGAATTTTATAAACTTTTTTTAATTTACGGATTTGGTTTGTACCACCTCACCAGGCTGAGCCTGTTCCGAGGCTGTTCCGTTCCGAACTTCCACCTATAACTAATCATGGACCTTCATTCTAGTTTGGAAGATACTAGCAAAAATGCTTTATGACTTACTGGTACATAAATAGGGAATCAGCACGTACCTGACAAACGTACTAAATACAACAGACAAATTGAAGACGTCAAATACCTAGTAAAAGCAATTAAAGAACTGTTAAATAACAAAATGATAAAATTATCTTCTAAATCTGTACTTACATTTTTTTTAAAGTTCACACTTCCTTAAACTAAATTAATTATAGATTTAAAATGTACTTGTCATCATGATGCTCACTCCTCTTCTAAACACAATCATTGGCTTTTATAGAAGAGAAACATAAAACATAAAAAAAAAATTGACAAATTTGTAAACTAATTGATTAATAAAAAAATAAGTAAAAATAAAAAACATCCCACCCTATTTTACATCTCCATCTCATCCCTGCTTCCTTCAGTCGCCAATCATTCTTATAATTGGGGAACCCATGATCCCACGCATCTGGGTAGTCAGGATTACATGAATTAATAAACCTCGCTTTATGTAATAACAATATTCCATTAAACCACTTACATAAAAAAAAAACGCCGATCGGGAATAAATTATAAAATAGATAATCATAAAACATGATGATAAAGAATAAAGTCAGTGAAATATTATCTTTTATTTAAAGTCAATATTACGTAGATATGTGTTATTAGAGTAATACACTAATGGAAATTGTGTCGATAACATCGACGTTATTGTTGTGTACAAGTTTATACGTAGTAAATTAAAAGCGTGAATACATTGTTATCGTAAACTCGATGTTACCACGATGACCACTTTAAACAATGGTCGACAATACAGATATCTGCTACAAGTATTGTAACATACATTTTACACAAAGAAACCCTCATTCCCCTCTCCCTTTAGGACAACATCCATCAGATTGTTTTGCCCTTTGGATAGTCACAATTTGATCCCCTATCCTGAAAAGCACCAGCTTACAATTACCACCCACGCGAAAAATTATCTTAACTCATCAGATGAGCTAAAAATAACATTAAAAATGAACTGACCTTTTGATGGAAAGGTCAAATAATAGCTTGTTTGGGATATTTTGCGCTTAAGTGTTTTCAGTAACGCGTAAACCCCGTCGTGAAATAGATTTTAAATATGGGTAGCAAAATACCCGCTGCTAAAAAAGGATCAATGATTTAAAATGAGTCGTTTTTGGATGTTGAGTTAAGTGAGTTTCTTTTTTTGTGCCCAGTATTTAACTTGCTTGTGACTTTTGATTTATGATGTTTAGATGGTGGGTAAAAAGGGACACGACGGTAGACTTCTAAGGGTCGCTGGACATCACAATGGCAGGAAAAAGGGTCTTGGACAAACAGTGGGAAGTGAGGGAGGGTTCTACAACCCCTTCTAAATAACAATACGACTACCAGGATTGCAGAATGAATAGACAGAACGTAGGCCATACAACCCGTAACGGGTTTATTTTGCATTGTATGGAGAGTGAAGTGATTACTTCAGATTTTATTTCCTGTTACGTTATGGTAGAGGAAGTCGCAACACAAATTACGTAATAATAACATGTCCTTTATCTAAACAAGAAATCATACGCGTAAAGGTTCGAGCACTCTCACTAAGATTCAACTCGTGTACCCGACCGAAACAACAAATCGTTCCATACCTCGAGCACCGTCCCTAAATTAAATATAACAAAACATTTATTGTGTTTTTGGATTTGTCTACATGTATATTTTGTTATATCTAAACATTTCAGAAGCAACTATAACTTCACAATTGAAATATTTTTCGGTCTGCTTCAACATTATGGAAGGGAAATAAACCAGCTATACCGTATTCATAAACTACACGAAACATTCATTTTTCATAAGAATATGCAAAAAATCACAAATTAAAACAACGTCTTTCCAGTCTCATTTATTTTCTAATCATCTACATATCAACTTACTAAATTTGCGTTAATACGAAAAATTAAAATCACACCGAACATCCTACCCCAGCTTTATTTTATAGAACTGCTTTTTTTCATTTCCATTATCAGTATATTGTTTTTATTTAACATTACTTTTCTTTGATATGTTTTAAATATTATTTGTCTCGTTATTGTACTTTAAATTTTACTTTACCAAGCAGAGATATGTATTTTTAAACTAGATGAATCAAAATTTCATTTCGTTAATTTTTCTCAATAATTTTCATAACGGTTTTTGAATTAAAAAAACATGTATGTTCCTACAGCTGAAACTTTACTGTCAAAAATGTTTACACAACTAATAAAAAAAATATTAAAAATAACCTAAAATGCACATATATGTATTATACACAACACGATAAGACCAATAACATGTGTTTTCCAATATTATGTCATCTGCATGCAGAACCGTATAAACAGTGTTTATCTCAAGTGATCTGCCAGGTACGAATGATCCTGTATAATATTATCATAAAATTAGTAACCTGCATATTTTAACGTGGCATCACGTTCATGGGTCAAATGCATTGTACATATAGTTTGGTATAACAGACCGATGAACCGGTGGATGCAATTTGTTAAAAAAATCTTAATTGTCTGGATTCAAATAACATTTCAATTTAATTGAGTGTTTGGCACGGGATAAGGTCTTGTTGAAAAATCCCACTTTTGTCAGGCAAACCGATGTTTTCGAGGTATTATTTGTCCTGGAAACCTAAACCATATCCACTGCATAATGCAGATCATCAAATATAAACAAGATCTGAGAAGCATGCTGCTTCTGATACTAGAAAAAGATATAATGAGACCGTGTCAAACACCTAAAATAATATTTTTTTCATTTTAGATGTTTGTTTTTAATTTTCTTATTTGGATGGATTTAACGTGCGAAACATCTTAAATGCACCCAAATGAGTATTATTTAATGTTTAGAAGCGAAGCTAGCAGTCCAAAATGGAGTGCTGATACCAACCCACCCAGTATGTCAGTGAGGCATGTAATTGGCAGCGGAAGGATGAAAGTAAACTGAATGCCTGAAGAATGTAAGGCTGATGTAAGAATCATAAGCAAGATTAAGAAAGGGATGCTTAGATGTTTTGGGCATGTAGAGCGAATGAATGAAGAAAGGAGTGTAAGGAGAATATATGACGCGAATGTGAATGGAAGAAGAAGTAGCGGACGCCCGAGGAAGATATGGCATGATCAAGTGAATCAAATACTTGAGTCGGGCCATGTCAGAAGTCAGAATAATAAAAGAAATGTATGAGAAGATGTATGAATGTGAATGAAGCAAGCAGCGTATGCCAAGATCGAGTTGTTTGGCGGTCCGTCCTCTCTGCCCACCCCTGTGGAGAAACGGCGTGATGGTTAGTTAGTTAGTTAGAGAAATCCCTCGACCTCAATCTCATTAACATTTTATGGACGATAGTGATGAAAATTTCCCGAAAAAGATTTGAACCACAAAAGAAGAGCTGGTTTCAGCAAATTGAAAACTTTCTCTGTTTTATTATTATTTTTATTCAGAAAAACATACAATTAAACACATTTGACATATTGATTGATTACTTGGTTGCATTAATTAACCAGTGAAGTGTCTGATAATAATATTTTTTACAAAAAATATAAAGTACGTTTCATGATGATATTAAATAAAATATGTTATTTATTAGTTTATCAATGCCAAAATGAGAAAAAAGAGAAGTAATGAAGAGCAGAGGTTGTCAAAGACGTGCGAATTTTAACATAAAATGTGAATATTAAGAATTATACTAATAAAAGTGAATATTATAAGAAAAAATCCTTGTCCCAATTAATTATCACACCACTGTATGTGTATATGTAGATATACTTATAAATGTACTTGTTTTATTTATTTACTACTTATTGGGGTGATTTGAATGCAAGATTTGTATTATATTGATTTTTTTAAATTTTCTTAATTATCTTTTATTTCCCCTATATTCTAAATGTATAAAATAATTGCAATATTTATACCATAGCGTTAATGAATCCCGTAGCGTCAACTTTTAATAATTGCGTGAACATTAAAAAAAATTCGTTGGACAGTCCTGGTACAGAGAGACAGAATATTTGTCTTTTGGGTTTTCTCTACTAAATAATTCAATAATTTTTTTAAATAAACTGACAATAAAACACCTAACACGAAGAAAACGAATATATGAGATTGTGCTGTAAACGAATGCTGTAGAATAGAGTCGAGTAAAAGCAACGCATATTCAAAAGAGTTATTAAACAATGTTTCATTTAAGTTAAGCATTGGAACAAAACTTGATTTAATGGTAAAAACACCCCCCTTAATGCAGGGAAATTGAGAAAATAATATAATTTGCATTTCATTACTAAAAGTCGACTCAAAGCGCTGCATAATAGCGTATAAAAATCAAGATTCTCTCGCTCACAGGAAATGACGACTAAAAAAGCTAAAGCAATCTTGCGACAGACCGAACTTCACTTCTTCCAGCCCCTTCCGGTCCGAAATTCCCGCGCTTTCCGTCATTTAATTTCTGATGGGGTAGGTCCCACTTCCGGTTGTAGGTAGGGTTGGCGGGATGTAAATTCTATAGGGGCTGCTTCAATCAAAACCATCTTTATTTTGATGTACGTATTGCAGTTTTTAAGGTTTATGATAAGATAGAAAGAGCGAAACAAATTGTTCACCAAAGGATTCGTTAAATTCGAATCATGCATCTAAATAAATCTATATATTCTACCGGATATTTATAATCAAATCATCTGTTTACTTGTAGAATAGGACCATGTACATAAATAGGCTTGGAATACTCTTGTGAATTATAAAACTAATGTTTTATCGTCTACAATAAATGTAAGACTACTTCGTGATTTTTTTTTATATGAATACCACACAAGAGTCCCAAACTGCTCCCAACCATCTGGAGCCAGTGAGACTATGGCATTCCCAATTGGAGAATTTTGTGAGGCTGAAAGTATTGGGTGGGGGGGAGGAGAAGGAGAAGAGGGTGGTGGGAAAATACTGGGCTATTCAGATCAGGTCACCAAACACGTCTAAAAGCCATTTCAAGCAACGTTTCAATTCTGAATGGTGGTCTTTCACCAGGGCGATACTGAGAGTATCTTCCACTCTGGAACGTGCGCAAATATACCATATATTATTTTTAGATGAATTAATTGTGAAACAACACAAATTAATTAAATAAAAATTACTTGCGCACGCCGGGATTTGAACCCGCGACCTTCGGATTCGTAGTCGAGAGCCTTACCCCTCGACCATGGAGGCCGTCAATAATGTCATTTTTAATGTCATTTTTAATAAAATGAACAATAAACCTTTTGTATTAACCAATACTTAATATATAAAGATCTCTTTATTTTAAAATATCTATCTGTATGTGTCTATTTAACCATTAATGAATGGGTAATATGTGTCTAATTGTTTCATGTTTAAAAATAATTACGTATGTATATAAAAATAAAGCCATTGCCAGCTTCTTTACTCTACTTATACTTAGGGTTGTTTATTCTCAAAACACCACATCTCCTGCCTGTCCGTAGCAGGAGACTAACAAACTTTGTTATTTGTAATATTACTAGTAACACCCCTTACGGGTAGGAACTAGGTAGCAGAAGGTTCCTACTTAGGAATAATTGAGAATTCTGGACGCTGGCAAGTCTCAGTGTTGGCTTAATTCACCCCCCTTTAAGGGAGGGAAGGCAAATTGAGTTAGTGCAGTTGTAGAATGAGTGACAACATTTTCTGTTTGAATTACATTCCGAACATAGATTATAAATTCCAAATCAAAGTTGTCAGTTACGCTAAATGTTTTTAGAAAGCTTTTGACACCATTGTCAAAATATTTTAAAGTTAATATGTATACACATAAATTGGTTTAAACCACTTCAATTTGACATAATAATCGACAGGTTTCGGAAGTACCCTTTCTTCATCAGGACTCTATTAAAACTAACATAAGTTACCAAATATAATGACAGACAGACATAATTATTTAGATATTGAAGTGAGAGACGACTGAATGAAAAGGGGTAATTAGGGGTTTTCATGAGGAACCGATTGGTTAAGTGGAAAAATATTTAGTAAATTATCGTATTTCTAGAATTTTTTTCCAGTAAACCACTCGGTTCCTCCCGAAATACCCCTAATTACACCTATCCCTTTAATCATACACTAACAATTGGCAACATACACTCTATCTATAAATCTAAAATTCTCTCTCTCTAGTACCATAAAATCGGGCAAGTTACTTTAAAACACAGTTATTTATAGCACAGCGAAAAGAGAAAATAAGCACATCTTATATCGGGGCATCGGTCCGGAGTCGAGACAGCTCCCGGCAGGAAGGGTGTCTTCATATTAGTTCACAAACCCAGTCCACTATGTAGGGACCTCGCAAGTAAATGGTTAACAGTAGTTACGACTTTTAAATTACGGTAACAAGACGCCATTGTAAACGGCGTGCCGGTGCAGGAGCGCGTGTCTATGACACAACCTCTGCGTTCTGGTACCGGAATCTTTCTGTGGCCAAAATGGCCGTCGCTCCTCGTGCCGGGACGCGGAACCATCCAACCGAAATCGCCGACTTTTTAACAAGGAGTTAGGTGTCTATGCACGAGAGGCTAGAAGTAATTAGTAATTGAGTTACGTAACACTATATATAGAAATGAACTACTTGCTACAAAACGTGAAAACAAAGAATGTAAAATAAATATTAATTATTAAAATTATACAATTAAAATTCCTTATAAAATACAGACATGTAGGGATAGGTACCTGGAGGCAAATTATTCTGCTTTAAACCTTAATAAATAATATGTGTTTTATACGCTGATCGACAAAAAAAGGTTGATTTGAGATTTTCGTCATCGTACTTTTGTTATAAGATGCTACGCAATTATGTCCTGGTAAAATTATTTATCTTGTTTCCTGATTATAGTGAAGAAAAAAATGTATTTATGCCTGCGTGTATTATTTGCTTCTAATATTTTTATAAAGGTTGCTGAAAACAATAGAAAATATTCTTGTTTGTTTTTGGGATTCTTCTCAGTAAATATTGGATAACGTAAACACGAAAACACTAATTAATTATATCATATTACACGTTTCTCAGCAGCGATTGTAACCACGCACATTTCAGAACTTCCAAGCTCGTGTTTTGTCCATTTTACTTAGAAAATAGTACAGAATGACAGGCGGAAGGAAACTACTATGACAGCTCGAATGGTTCTTCTAAGAATGCGTTACTTCTAGGTGTTTGACATTGAATATGAACCCTACCTTTAGAATTGTGTTAAAATGTTCGCATATTTCGAAAAACATATTTTCGAAAAGGTTTTATATACGAGTACATATATAATATAATATTTCGAACCATTCGGCTGAAACAAATAATATTAATAATATAAAAAATGTTTTTAATAATTGAAGAAAATATTAACGACTCTTAGAATGAAACAGGAAATCGAAAAAACACAGAAAAAACAACGATAATGGTAGCATCTGGGACTCGAACCCAGAACCTCATTGTCTATCTGGGACTCAGCGCTTTAATCCACTGAGTTACGGCTACCCCAATCCGTTCCGTCATTTTTATCGGTATCATACGTCGATTTCTTATGAACTGTTAAAATCTTCTTCAATGAATTCCCATCTGGTATCCTTATCTTTTTGTTTTCTGTATCTTTTCGGTTTCATGTTTCATTCTAAGAATTGTTCATGTTATCTTCAATTATTAAAAATATATTACAATGAAGTTTATTTTTTTTGATTTTAGAAACAACCAGTACATGCATAAAATGAGTGGTGTACAAATTACAAGGTTTCATAAAATTATTTCAAGGATCGGTACCAATGACATGTCTCCATGTAATATCTAGTAAATGGTTATATACATTTTACCGGGCGGGGTTAGTACAATGCTAGGTAAATATAAAAATGTATAATGTATAGGTGTATTTGTCAGATGTGCGTACGTGTGTCTGAATAGTGCTTTGTACTGGAGAGTTGTGATTGCGCATTGATGTTACTAGTAATATTTTTCTTAAATGGGGGTAAGGAATCAAAAAAATATGTCGAGATTTAGGTTGGGACAAAGATTATTAAATGTTTGGAGAACACGGAAACTTGGTGAATTTACTGCAGCGTTTGTTTTGTTTGTTTAATGTGTAAAAAAGTTTGGTGTCGTGAGTATGTTTCGACGGTGTGTTAAGGTTAATTTGGGATAGGAGTTCAGGGCAGTCTATATCATTATTTAAGATTTTATACATGAATAAAGCGTCGACTACCGTTCGTCGTAATTTCGTAAGCTTCATTAAATTATTACAAGAAAATAATAAAATAATTAAGCCGTATGATAATTTTGTATTCGACTGTCTTTTTAATGAAGAATCACCATCATGACGCTTCTAAAATGAATACAATTAGGTGCAACAGAAAACATAAAAATAAAATTATACGATTATTCATGAATATCTAATACAAATCTACGTTTCTCCGACTATTGGTCCCTCGATAATTGATCTCCCAATAAATCATCTCATTCAATTGATTCCCCGGACAGTTGATCCCCCTGCCAGATGATCTTACACCCCCGGAAGTATGATATCCCAGAGTTTCTTTAAGTGTGTATAATTGTACACACCATCACCAGGAAAGTTATAATCATATTATACTTAAAGGGGTCGTGAAAAAATTATGAAAACATTGCTCTTGTACGAAATTAGACATATTTCCAGATGATTAAGCATGTTTAAAATATTACGCATCTAATTTTTTCAAATAATTTATTCATATGGAAACTTAATATTTAATTTCGTTCGAGTGTAGTATTTTTATAAATTTGCTCCCAACCGATTTAAATACAATATATTTGTAACATTCACGGATGCTGGTATGTACGTATATAAATACTCGGGAGATCAATTGTCCCGGAGATTAATTTGAAGGGGGATCAATGTGTAAGAGATCAACTGGAAGATGGATCAACTATCCGGGGGATCTATTGACAAAGTTGAAATATCGGGGTATCAATTGTCGGGGATCAGTCTGCGGGAAATCGAATCTACATCATATAATAGTAAGTTACATTGAAATTTAGAATCTGCAACCAATTTAATAACCACTAATGACGTTTCATTGCAATTGACTTAGTTATAGTTAGATCGGAATAGCTGGGTTATTCCTTTAACCTGCTTCTTCCCCTCCTATTTCTTCAACCTGACAACATTCCCCTATCGGTAATTCCATTGTTTCACTGTCACCGATCGGGCATAAGCTGCCGAGCTACGATAAGTATTTAAAATAACTTTAAAAAAACAGCATGTTTAAAAATGTCACCAACTTCATAATGTAATTTAAAACTATTGGTCCATGGCCCTTTGAAAATTTCAGCGATCGTTTCAGCATCGTGCTGTTGAAACTGATCCTGTCACTGAAGGTGGTGCATTTAATAATGTCTTTCCCGGCGCAATTTGCAGCGAACCACTTCCCACTTTATTTAAAACGACTGTTTTTGAAGTTTAAACCCGCGAGCGATCATCGAAATTTATAAGTGTTATTTTTTTTTTTAATTTCGTTTTTTCGCTATTTGTTGAACCGTAATGCGATTATTTTTGTTGATTGTTTGTTAATTGTACATAGAGCCTTGAACACTGAACAATGTTGGTGTTTTTAGTGTATTGAAATCTATAAAAAATCAGAGAATTATAGAAATTCATGTGAAATACATGCCGCTCATTATACTATGGTCGGATTTAATTATATAATGTTTGAATAGTAAAAATAATATTAAATCGATTACTTATATAGCGCCGTTTACGTGGAAAAATCACATCAAGGGCGTTTTACAACTAAATTTATCTGTATATTTGTAAAAAGCATTAACTTTGTGGCTCGCCATAATTTACAATAAAAAAAAACACAAATTTGTTGTAGACCACTTTTATTTTATTAACACTCTACCGGTTTCGGAAGCACCCTTCCTTCATCAGGAGAATACTATAACTAACAATATATGATATAGAATATTGACAGGACATATTAATTTTAGGTGTTGGAGGGGGGTGTAAGTAAATGGGTAGGGGTAATTGTAGGATTTCCGGGAAGAACAGACCGGTTTATTGGAAAAATATTAAGAATGGGACTAAAAGATAAGTTAATTTGGTTATTTAAAATACTAGCATTATTATTCAGGGATTTTCTAATTTCGAGTGCTCCTAAGTTATCCAATTTTTTGCTTTTATTGTTACGGTGAAGAATTGTAACCCCCGTGTCCTTGTTAAAAGTGTGATCTTTGAAAATTAGATGATTGGCAAATTCTGAGAAGTTATTATTTTTTAAGCATCTTAAATGTTCTGTGACTCTAATATTTATATTTTTAGTTGTTTTACCTACGTAGAACGATAGACAATCATTACGACATAGTTGGTAAATACCTGAGTGGCTTAATTTATGTTCTCTATCTTTAGTATTTTTTAGTAATTTACCTAATTTGTTATCAGTATAGAACGCGGGTTTAATGTGGGAAGGAAATTTTTTTGTGCTAAGTGAGGAAAAGTTGGATATATATAAGATTCTGCGCCATTGAACGGGATTTATTGTTTTATTATTATTTTCAGGTTTATTAAATAAATTTAAGATTTATAAAATTTATTTTTTTAAATGAGTTTAGGTTTCTTATTAAGGATTTTATCAATTAAATTTGAGGAATAACCATTATTTAGAGCAATTTGTTTAATTTTTGAAAGTTCAATCGTGAAATTAACAGATGATAGTGGGATTTTTACTAGCCGGTGTACCATTGAATGATAAGCAAAATTCTTATGTGAAACCGGATGGTTTGACATGTTATGTATTGTTATATCTGTGTACGTCGGTTTATGAAAAATGTTGAATTCAATTCTGTTATTTATTGAAGTTAGTGTTAAATCTAAAAAATTAATCGATGCATTACTGCCTATCTCCAAAGTGAATTGGATGCTTTTGTGGAATGAATTTATATGAAGAAGGAATTTAGTAAGTTGCCGATCTGTTCCTGTCCAGATATAGAAGATATCGTCTACGTATCTTTTCCATGTAAGGACATTGTTCAAAAGTGATGAATTACAATTAAAAATCTTATTTTCTAAGTTATTCATAAAAATATCTGCTAACAGTGGACTCGTCGGCGCGCCCATCGGAAGCCCTTGATTCTGCTGGTAGATACAGTTGTTGTATTGGAAATAATTTTGGTTTATGCACATATTGAATAAGCGGGTTATTAATCATATCAATATCTAAATTAGAGGAGTTTAGGATATCTACAATTATTTCTTTGCAATTAGTAGTTGAGACATTTGGGAACAAATTAATTACATCAAAGGAAATAAGTTTGGCATTATTGGGAATAACTAAGTCCTTAACTGCACTTATCAGTTCAAAAGAGTTCTTGATTGATACTTAGGGGAAAACACATTAATATTATTAAAGACATTCGTTATGTGAGAAGCTATTATGAAATTCGGGGAAGCACAACATGATACCACGGGTCTGATGGGTTTATTGCTTTTATGTATTTTCAAAAACCCCTATAACTTAGGGATTTTAGGATAAGACTGTACAAATTTATTTTGGTTAGGATAATCATCTTTGAAGATTTGAGATTTATAAGCTTTTTTTGCATTTTTAACATCTATTTGAAATTTATTAGTGGGGTCTTTCATTAAAGTAACGAAATCATCACTTTTTACAAAGTCTTCCATTTTACACTGGTAGTCCATTCTATTCATTATAATCACTGTGTTACCTTTATAAATGTATCTGACCTGTAACTTGTAACGCGTCTAGTTTTTGGACAGATAATTCGTGGTGGAATTCCATTGTATTAGAATTAAAATTAAAACACTTTTGTACTTTGTTCCACTTATTTATTTTCACCAGAACCCCCGTGTTGTGTACCCCGGCCCATGCTAACTTAAATAATTTTCTGAATAATATTCATATCATGGCTATGAATATTATTCATAGTGAGCTATAATAGAGCTATAGAGCGTGATATTATTTTGTCACCATTTATTTTTAAAACAAGAAAAAAAAATTACATAAAACAAACTCAATATTTCCCATTTCCTCATAATTCCTCACCCTTCTCGCCGTTCGACGTTCCCTCTATTTTATTAATTGTTTTTGTGTTCAATTTGTAGAACCCCATTTTATTTTTTTTTAAATTTAATGTTAATCAAATTTAATAATGTTATTATTAAGTTCTGCACGTATTTTTAGTATTTATTATTGTGTCAGCTGTTTCGGCATTCAAAGCCATTTTCATTTTGAAATAATATAATAATAACATTACTAAATTTGGTTTAAATTAAATTTTAAAAAATATATACATATGCATTATATGTAAACTTATCTATGTTTCAATGTTCGATGATTTAATTTTATATTTTGTCACCCTTTTATTCTATTTTGTATTACATCCCACCTATATATACGCTCACTCCATGTATTTTTGTTTAGTTTTAAATTACCCGACGAAGCTTGGGATAAGCAAAACCGGTTTGTGATAAATTAAAAATATTTTTAATGTGGTTCAAAACAAAACGTTTTACTTAATAAAATAAAAATAAACGTTTTACGCGAAAGTTCTTACTGTATCACCACTTTTGTTTATTTTTCTTTTACTGACAAAAATCAGATTGAAACAGTATATAAAGCGTGTGTAAATTATAAACTACTGTGTACGAGCGTGTCTAGTACGGAAACAACCTTGCGCGGTTTACAGACCGAGTCGCAGTTTGGCAGAAAAATGCCGCTCGGCTATGATAATGCTGGAATTTAATATTCAGACTATGTTAGCCGAAACACATTGCAATCCCGGAGCGGCACTTACGCATAAATTATTTGCAACCTAACCTACGGCGTGTTTGCTGTTATATCAGGGATACCAAAAGCAGGTTTGCGTGCCAACGGTGGCATGCGAGGTACATGCAATAAAATTACCTAACCTAACCCACGGTCGTGTTCGCTGTTATATCAGGGGGTGCCCGAAGTAGGTTTTGCCAGCGTTGAAATGCGAGATACTTCTTATTGGTACTTGCAACAAAATTACCCAACCTAGCCTACGGTCGTATTCGCTGTTATATCAGCGGTTCCGGAAGCAGGTTTTCGTGCAAACGGTGGCATCACAGCCGCTTCCTAGTGGTATGTACAATAATTTTAAATTTTTTGTTGAGTAATTTATGGAGATCTGAAAAATTTGCGTTATTTTTAACGAAATTCGAGTTACTTCAGAGAAAGTCGTGTTATTTTTGGAAAAATTCGTATTGTTATCGGGAAAATGGGGTTATTTTTTAGCAAGAAATTGAATATTTTACAAAAAAGTGGTGTTATGTTCCCTTTTTGGAAATTGTTAACTTCTTTTTATATTATCATTTTTTTAAATTATCATTTATTTATATTATCATTTTTTTAAATTATCGTTTTGTAAATAATCATTTTTTTAAATTAGCATTTTTTTAAATTATCGTTTTTATATATATTTTTTTAATTATTTTTGAAAACCGAAAAAACACATTTTCGACATGAAGTTAGCTGCGTTCCATTTAATGGCTATTCAGTCTTGCCAAAACCATGGACAAAGAAATATTCAGAGCACACAATACTTATTTTAAAGTAGCAGAATATGACGCACAAACTACGAAAATTCGCGATTATTTACCCAAAAATAGTGTACTTTGCGTTATTTGCGTGAAAGTTACGAAATTCGCGTCTTTCGAGTAAAAGTGAAGAAAAAAGCAATATTTTCAGGTTTCTAGTAATGTTTTTAATCACTTAAGAGAAAACTCATAGAAGCTGTACGGATTTGAAAGAAAACTGCTGTCGCCAATATGTATAAGGTCTTTTAACTTCGGGGGCATACATAGACCAATGGAATTGGTTATCTATTTTAAGAAATATCGATAATTGAAAATGTTTGATAAAATTCATCCGAAGCTTGAAAAAACGGTTATCTCTGTTTAGTAACCAGATCTGAATAGCAAGGTAATTCGAATTCTCGTTTTTTTTCCTCTCCGTCTACTCCTCCACCCCTCTAAAACCTGATTCCCCGATCAAAAGTGTTTGACCGTTAGCTGTGTTGTAAATGATTTATTTTAGTGTATAGAAAATCAACAAAATATACATAAGAGTTTTTTTTTTCTTCAATAAATAATAATAAAATAATAATAATAATAAATGTAATAATACTTCAATTTATTAATAAAAAAAAAACATTCTAAGTACCATCCATCCAGATTTTTATGCTAATAAGAAAGTTTATAATTATATTTTATTTCACAAGGATGAAGGTAGTCGGTGGTCTATAAATTAGTTTGTAACGATTGTAACTTTTTGTATGGGAAATATTTCAGGAAATTTTATTATTCAGGGTTAAGGAGCATATAAGGTTTTTAATTAATAAAAATAATAACATTTTTAATTTTCAATTATTTATTGAAGTTTAAAAACCTCATTGTAATAATTAATCATTGAAGAAGATAATATTAACATAACTTGAATGAAACATGAAACCGAACAAAAATAACAGAAAATGAAAAGATATCAGATGCATCTGGGACTCGAACCCAGAACCTGTCTTTCCGGGACAACCGCTTTACCAACGTAGATAATGAGACTATTTCAATTTACGTCATCTTCAACGATATCATATCTCAAATTCAAGACTTTGTCAATATTATCCTCCATTTTTAATCCCATATTATTGGCAGCTATCTTTATGATTACAAAGTTCTATGTCTTTTCAAACACCATAAAAACTAAATTTGGGCGGGGGTATAAAAATCATATAAGTAAGTCGTCCCAATGTGACCTAACCAGAGTTTTAAAATGGCATTGAATGCCAAAACAGCTGAAGCAATAATTTAAAAACAAAAATACTTTAAAGCGAGTTCTACGTATTTAACATAATAACATTAATAATGGAAGATTATTTTCATTATCGCCTTAGTAAAAAAAGGTTTAAATATCTTTTATTCTAGTTATCCAAGATTTCGTAGCATTTCCTTCCTTATGCTATTCCACTATTCTTCTTCTTACCGATGTTAATACTCAGATAATTAATTACCTGATTTAGGATGCCATTGCTCCACCAGGTCTAAACAGTTTGACGCTTGGTATTAACTAAAAATAACATTTTTTGTGTTTATTTGGAGAAGCCCTGAAATTATATATATTATTGTATTATGTACGAATCAGCCCCTAGATGCATGTTGCGAACAACGCAATTCCAGTTGGCTACAGCTTCCCACTAGTGAAGTATCTGTTCCGCCGGGGGTAGGGGTAGCCAGTTACTAGTATTGAAAAACAAACACGAATGTTATTGTGCTTGTGCAATCCCTGATAAGACCCCCAACCCACCTTTTGCTGCTATTCATGAAAATATTTGCAAGCATCTGTTGAATGCACATGTAATTTGTTCCATAATTTCGTATGCGTTGCAACATTCCAATAGACTTTCCAGTAAAAGATACACCAAGAGTTTGTTTTCGAATATGGAAATCTTTCCATGACACTTTACTTTATTTTGTACAATTTGTTTTCATATTGCGAATAATCATAAATATCAGTTCATTATACTTGTATCACTGTTACTGTATGTACGCATTGCTTATTCTCTTATTTTAGTGAAGGAGAAATGGCATAAGTCCTAAGGGATGATGAAGCTATTCTATTATAATGATAGGGAGTCACTTGGTTCAGTGTTCTTTTATTTGAATATGTCTATTTTCGCACAGTTCGGAATCTTTAAGGCCCCATGTATACATCCTGTACGCAGAGCGGCTGTGACTGCACTGGATGCGGTTTAATGAGGTCTACGTCTTTCGAGGGAGAGAGAACCCGGGAAATTTAATAATAGGGTCTACAATAAGGTGCTTGTTTTTCACGTTCGAGGGAGTTTTTTGTATTATTTTTTATAACACAACTGCTCCCAACCGTCTGGAGCCAGTGAGACTATGGCATTCCCAATTGGGGAATGTTGTGAGGCTGAAAGTATTGGGGAGGGGAAGTATAAGGGGAAGAGGAAGTTGGGGAAATACCTGACTATTTAGATCTGGTCACCAAACACGGCTTAAAGCCATTTCTAGCAACGTTTCAATTCTGAATGGTGGTCTTCCACCAGGGCGATACTGAGAGTATATTCCACTCTGGAACGTGGGCAAATACACTACATATTATTTTTAAATTAATTAAATAAAATTTACTTGCGCACGCCGGGATTTGAACCCCCGACCTTCAGATTCGTAGTCGAGAGCCTTACCCCTGGACAATGTAGGCCGTCGAAACGAGTATCGTGATAGTGCAGAATTTTTCCCCTTCAGTCCAAAAATAATGCTAAAACCTTGTAAATACGTTATAAGGCTCAACAAATAATCAAACTTTTGACCCACTCTCTTTAGGAAGCAAGCAACTCAGCCCATAGTTAAGATCAGGAGGTTGTGATGGCCTCAGATTGAGAATCTGATACAAAAAATGTATTTGAGTCTGAAAGCACTGTTAATTGTAAGACCGTTTATCATAGTAGAATGGGTAACAATTAGGTTTATTAATTTATGAGTGTAGCAATGTTACTAATGTGTAAACGTCATGGAAATTAGATATTTTAAAATAAAAATGAATTAAATTTGCATACATCCGGTGTTGGGTTGTATTGTTGTGAATTTTTGTTTTGTATTTCTGTCAATTATGTATTTATGAACGAAAAAACATGTTTTAAGTTGGTACGACATTAATAAATCATATTCGTGAAGCAGGTGCGTAAATTTTGGAAGATTTCTTACATATTTCAAATTCATTGATTGAAAAATAAATTGTATGTATGTACCTACAGGCACTATCTATATCCTAGTTTTTTAATAGAAAGGCGAAAATAAAAGATTGCGTACCTTAATAAAAAGAATTCCGTTTTTAAATTACAGGTAAAGTGTTTTCCCGTAACCTAGTAAGCGTTTTTTCACGGAAAATAAAAAATATATTTATTATTACTGACATGTTTACTACAACATTTCCGATTAACCGTAAAAAACAACCGTTTGCCAAACGAAAGGTACATTATTTCCTTCAATAAGCATCCGCCTAAGATAAGATAAGGAGGAATAAGGAATAAAGAGAAGAGTGGTGTTGGAGCATTTGCTATCCATGAATCTCTTACGGGGTGATATAAAGCAGATAAAATGCAGATAAACAGTCATTGAAATATCTCTACGCCCCTCCCCGCAGCGGAAGTCGGCGATATATCTCGCCCAGTGGCGTGGCGTGGTGGTGGGACTGAATAAAAGTATAAAAGTGGCCACCGCCGCCCGCGCCCTGGGGAAGTTGGGTTCGCTGAGTGGTATCAGTGATCGGGTATTTTTTTGTTGTTTTAGAGAAAATACAGTGCTGGGCAGAATTTTGGATACACGACAATGAAAATCGGTGTACATTTTCAGAAATATCGTCTTTGTAAATATTCATATTATTTATGATAGATAAATCACTTCGGGCGTAAATAAAATAAAACGATTTTTTTCCTGAGAATTTGTTAGTTAGGCATCCGCAAATTTCTTTTAAGTATTTTATTACGGATTATAACGGAAACGTATATAAACGCTCTTTAAATGAAGACCTTGGCATGGAATAGTAAATGTTACTAATCAATTAGTTATCTATTTTAGAGAAAAGCTTAAAATAAAAAATATATAAATATATATTTTGACTATAATCTTTTTTATAAAGGGCCGTTTTAGTGAAAACTGCCTCATGGGCTGTATAAAATTGATAGTTCGGGTTTAATTTGTGAAACAGAGAACACACTTTGATCAAATTATGTTATTTTAGTACCATAGTTCTATCAAAGTTTCATTATTGGTGAAATTGTCTCATATGCTGATGACACAGTTCTTCTCCTAAAAACAAACAAATGGTTTTAATTGAACAAAAAGCATTCACAGATATTAATAATTTAAAAAAATAGTTTTACACCAACCTTCTAACGTTAAGCTCTTAAAAAAACAGACTACGTACCCTAAAATACAAAAAAAACACCGTCTGAAATAGACATTACGATTCGTTCTGTATCAAACAATCAACATCACCACTATAACTTTTTATACCTGTGTACTAAAATTGAAATCAAAAGACCAATTAAATATTTTGGCTCACTTAAGTTATAGAGTAATTTCTAATAAAATATTAAATGTTCTCAAAAACAGAGTACGAAAATCGACGTATGTCTTTTGCTGCTTGAGACATATTCATATGAAATATTTTTTAATAAAGATTATTTTTTTTAAATACAATATTTACTTTGTTTATAAATATGGGTTACGATGTGTTCATGTAAATCCTAATATTAGGAAATATTATGGAACGGAAGAAAATTGCTTATCCTTATAACCAATTAACTGTCAATTTGGCTAACACTACCCTACCCACAGAAAATGCGTTTTTTGTTAATGTAAGTTATTTTTTAAAACAAATTTATGTAAAGGATAAAAAATAATAACATGTTAGTAGTTTATTACCTTATAAAACCAAAAAATTATAAATCTTTGGTACAATTGACAAATTTATTTATGCAGTGGTTGAACCATTTAGTGTGACGTGCGACTTTTAAAACATTTCCGATTCCGAAAGTCGGGAATGTATTTTTTAACAGGGTAGCACTGAAGATGTAAAAAAAATTGCAGTACTAACATTTCTGTTTTCCTGACACTGATTTCTACGAATGTTGCGAATATTTACGATCATGCATTGATAGTTGCTTCGTTACTCGTTTATGTTTTGCTTTTCTCATGACATTTATGAAAACAAGGTGATATTAAAAAAAAATCGTAGAGGCTTCAAAACATTTGCCCACCACTGTAGTTTGGTCCGGTGGAAAACAGGATGCAGACTGATTTGGCATGCAAAAAATGAAACTTCGGGCGCCACGGCACCACGCCCCGGGTACAACCCCCGGAGAAGGATGGAGCCTTCGGAGGCTGTGGAGGTCTCTCCTCTCGGAGGCTGTATGGACCAGGACTCCGCGGAAAGAATAGGAACGGCGCCAAATGAGCGCGGGGCGCCGGAACTTAGAGATTGAACGCCGGAAGTAATTCAGCACGTGATATCTCTTGAATGGAAGAGTATTTTCCGAAAAAGTATGCGTAAATTACAAGGTATTTTGTTTCAAACGTATTACATGTTTTTTTGCGAAAACCGTTATGCGATTCGGCAAAAAAAGGTTTTATTATTACATCCCTTCAAAACGCCATATTTTCCATTCTTTGTTTTTAATTTTTTCTAAAAAAAGTGTTGGAAATTGGTCGATGCCGTATGCCCACGTACTAGTCATTTTTTAATCTTTCTATTACGTAGACAAGAATCTCAAAAAATTAATAGATTATTTCATAGTTTTCCATTAAAAGTCACATACCAGCAACGCGTTGGAAATTCAAGCGTTTCATTTGCTGCCATTTCTTCGGGTTCAAGACATAAAGAACCATCTATGAATTATGCTGGAAGACAGGAAGATCTATGTATTTTAGGAATGGTACACGGTGTACCAGAAAAGATTTTACTATATTTCACACATTCGTTTTATTAGCTAATTCACAGAAATTCTCAGAATAGCTCAGATGATAGATCGGTCTCCAACGTTGCCCAATCGGGTGGCAATATAGTCCGTCTGTCTGTGCTCCATACAGATAGGGATACTCTTGTGAGGTGTCACAAAGTTAAAACTGCGCCTTATATGGCTTTAGACATCTCACATTTTCACCTTATTAATACTCTCCGAATTTGCACTTAGGACTCTAATTCGGTGTATCTCTCTCGCAGTGTAAAACTATCTTAATTACATATCATTTTTCATCAATAACATCCTGTACCATACACTCCACTGAATTGCCACCGCGAACACCTTGTATATATAACAACAACCGTCGAATAAGTACAGATTATCTACGTTCATACCAGTGGATCCAGATCATATTTTTTGTCGATATATTTATGGAATATCATTTTTATAATACCTGGTTATCATTTTTGTGTAAAACTTCTTCTTTGAAAATCGTTTTACATCAAAACCACTGCTTTCTAATCTTTGTTTTTCACAAAGATCACGGTACTTATCTTTTCACATCTGAAATGATTATGTTTTCCAATCAAGGTTATTCTGTATAAGACTTTCCATCGCGAAAACCTTTCATGGATAAAAGCCTTCGCCAAAATTAACAGCAGCATTGTTTTTGTTAACAGATCGACAAAGAATCATTTACCTTTCTCCATTTCTGTAAAAAAATATCTGAATTAAACACCATTTTTCATTAATAGCATCCTAAATCACTGGCAAATTTTGATTGTGAACACTTTGCGCAAACAACAGTATACCCTGAAGCTTACAACAGCGGATCTAATCCTTATTTTATTAATAAATTGACAACGATCTTCACTTATGTATAAGTTTCTTAGTTAAATGTCATATTACATCAAGAGCACCCTGTATCAGACTCCGGCATTCGGTTTCCGGATTTCTACCGTGAACACCTTGTGTATCGGCAGCGTTCGCCGGGTAAACACCGTTCGT
This sequence comes from Halesus radiatus, assembly GCA_022606495.2. Lineage (NCBI taxonomy): Eukaryota > Metazoa > Arthropoda > Insecta > Trichoptera > Limnephilidae > Halesus > Halesus radiatus. Next base: position 73,276 of record JAHDVE020005161.1, on the reverse strand, counting down.
CTCCATACGGAATGCTCTCATAAAGAATTTCATGCCAATACGGTATTCAGGTAATCCGTCCAATCGCTTCCGTAAGGCGCTCCACCTTTCCCAGCTGCAGCAGTATTATTGTTCGCAGATTTCACCGAAGGGATTTACACGAACGTATTTGATGAAGGAATTTTGCAAAACATTTATTCAAATTTGCTCCCCAGTATCAGGTTATTGCAATATAAATTTATTGGAGAAGACGTATGAGTGTAGAGATACGGGATATAAAAATTACAGCATTTGAAAAAATCATTGTGTAAACTCGTTTTTTAAGTTTAAACCAATTTTCAAAATTACGTTTCCTGATTTTCGAATTTCATTTTCTACTCCTTTTTGAACCAATGTTTCTGCATTCTAAACGTTTGGCCTGATGGGTTAAGAATAGTGTGGTCCCCATACTATCTCATTGATATAAAAAAATATTGCAAATTTTTACGTTTTATTAACTTCAAACTACACATACCAATACAACACATAAACTATACATTCTTGCTAAATACACTCAAAATACATACTCTAGAAAGCAGAAAAAAAAATAACAGACTTAACTTTTTTATTTAAAATGATTTATTCCGTATAAGACTGTTGTGAATTCCTGCAACGAATCAACTTCAAAGTACCTCATCGACAAACTCGGCAAAATATGTTATTCTGTAACAATAATTCAGGGACTACCTACCAAATGCATGCACCCATTTCTCGTCTACTTATACTTGGACATAAATTCACCTCTACTATAGATATATTTAATATAAGTTTACCCATGTTTAAAAGATACCTGAACGATATTTTTATGTTGCAACAATTATAAGAGCATCGCATAAGAGCTATTGTTTAAATTTTTTAAATTTTTCATATATATTATCTTTGTACTTATCTACAATCCAAAAACTTGTTCCTCTTTTCCATTCTACGAGTATGTATCATATACTGTATTATGTATTATGCAATTTCATACATTTTTACATCATCCGAAATATAAAAACATATTGTTTTTTTTTTCACAATGTCATGCACTCAATTATATTATATTTTGCACTTGCGTATTATGTATAATGTACATCAGGCTATTACTATTTTTATTTAAAAAAAAAAGTAGTATCTACAAATTAAAAACCTTTCCCTTTATAACTTCTCTGTGTCATGCACTAATACATTATTATACTCGTACATACATATATATTATAAATATGTTACACGTATGTTATATACCAACTATTTATCATGTTATTTTTTGGTATACTTTTTTTTTCTTTTTTCTGTACACATAATCATTTTAATGTTAAAATATGTAAAAGCCCTTTCGGGCGTTAATAAATAAATACATAAAATAAATAAATAAATAAAGAAGGGGGAATAAGAGGGAAAAACGCAATGCGGCCCAATATCTCTTGAGGTCTAAGTCAATAAATTGATAAAAAGGAATGTTATATATATGCATAAGAACAAATAATCATTTCTGATATTCATTTATCGAGGGTAGGTACTGTCATAAACAAAAATTGGTTCCTCTTTCGATCTCTTGTATAGATTGCTTTGTGGCCTTGCACTTTTTTATTATATTCTAGAATATCCCTGTAAGTATTATATTCATGTGTGTAAATATTTTCTTAATGCAATTGTTAATTAAAAACACTGGTATGTAAAAACCTAGAAAACATTATTAATCTATACCACGGCGGTGACAAGAATAAGTGAAATAGGACAGTCGTCGGTCGTTTGAACAAAAATTCGAAGAAATCGGGACGTCGCGCGTCGTGACGTCCCAAAGAACTCGTCGTTTTCAATAACTGCTATATCAAACAGAATCGCACCACAAAGCAAGCCAAAGCTTGGCAAAGGCCTCTCGGAAATCAGATATTCTATAAAGAACTGGATGGAACTATTCCTCCAGTATATGTGTAGGTCGAAAACACGGTACCTCCGCGGCTTACTTTGGCGGGTTTAACCAAAAGGGTGACATATCAAATCGGCGCCGTGGCGTTTGCCGCCGATGCAGATGGCGACGCTGTATATTTGCATGGAAATTTATGGATTATGCTAGTTGTGTGAACAATTTATTTTATATCATCGTATATACGATCGGGAAAATGGAATATATTTTAATGCGTTGAGATTTTATTTAAGCGTTACCTCGATCGGTCATAAAACATGTGATGGAGGTAAATTAAGCCCATAGAAATCATTTGGATGCGCCTCGCAGTATGAATAGAAGAGGTATTTATGAAAATAATCAGTATCGCAGCAAATTGATAAAGTAATATATTAAAAAAAACGTATTACCGTCTGTGTTTTTTCCATCTTTTTTGTATGAAATCGTTATATATTTCATGTTATTTACTTATCTTACAAGTGAGGGCGGCTCGTGACTGTTTAGTAGCTAGAGTGTTCATTTTGAAAAAAAACTTAATTATTGATGTTTTTGTAGACGAAAACGATTTTCTTAATATAAATAAAAAGAATGTATAAATCTTATTTTGCTCCCTTAATTATAAATCTTAATTTAAAAAAATTATTAAAAAAACATGATCAATAAACCATGTTTCAAAATTAGCTCTCTAGTATATGAAAATTTCACGAGCTGGCCCCTGCTTTCAAGTATACTCTTCCAAAAATATTTTTTAAATAAAAATCTTTCTACCTAATCAGAAAATAATCTCAATCACTTGATAGCGGGTGTAAATGGCAATAAGAATTTTATTCTCTCCATGTTGATTAAAATTATTAGTATATTTTATTATTGTTTTTAATTTCTCTATTCACAGCTATTTGGCAACAAAGAATAATAGAATGATATAAAAACATTTTAAAGATAAGAATAAATTATCAAAAAAGCATTTGAAAAACGCCGTTAAAACTGAAAGCAAACACCCAAAATAATTGAATATGAAAACAGGTTAAAATAATATTGAAACCCGAATATCAAGCGTGATATTCACACAAAGAAAAATGAACAAAAACAATACGTTGAAAAATATTCAAAGTGAAAATTTCAATTGTGCTAAATTATTTGTTTTCTGGTTCAAAGCTTTTGAACACTTTAAACGCCGTTATACAAATTGAAAAATACCAATGGAACGGACATAAATAGCGTCATTGTATGGAACTGACACGACTTCAGCATCAATAAACACTCTTATTGTTTTCATTTTTACGTCGATGTGATCCGTGTAAATCATATTCGGTACTTTTATTAGAAATTAAAAAACCTGGTTCCCTTTTTCTTAATCAAAAAACGATTTGATGAAATAAAAGATCTCCTCATGTCTTCTTCTTCTATCTTCTATTATATAAAGAAGTATGCCCGGGGTGGGCGGTGTTTTTTTGTTTGTTTTGAAATATTAAATTCATTCGTGTATACAAATACGCATTACTTTAATATTATTTTCCAACCCCGGACTTACTACAAACCCGACTATACGATAATCCATTTTTCTTTAGTAAAAAAAAAAACGTAATTCATAATATTTTTTATTGGCATTCATTTTAAATGGATTCTTGTTTCACCATCCCCATGATTGAATGTATCAGTACACATTTTTAATTCTGTGATCTACCACCTAGACCAACTACACGTAATATTGGGATTTGACACCGATTTTAAATCGTTCTCGTCGTAAATAAATATTTTTACATTACACAAAGACAAACAAGGGAGTGTTTGTATAACCTGTTAAATACTCTTACTCGTATATAGGGTGATTACAAATATTTAAATTTGTATTATATACCTACGTACATATACAAAAACAAAAAAAAAAATATATATATGTATATATATATATATATTTAAATGGTATTATCATTGAATATATGAATATTGAGATGATAATGCAGAGTTAAAAACTGTTATACAAACAATTATTTTCAAATAGAAAGTGAAGATTTTTGAAAGACGAACTGTCAATAAGGACAATTTAATTTAAGGAAAAGTTAGAAATTCTGTAAAAATTCGTTCACTTTTTAAAATTTTTTCGCTAAAAAAATTGTACTGAAGCATGTATGCCATTTTGAAAAACTTAATTTTTTTTTTAAATTTGAAACAAAAATTATGAAACAACAAAATGAAAGACTGACCAACTAGGAACAAGTCCCGGTTTAGGACAGTCAAAATAACAAGTTTAGTTCATATTATGTGACATTTTACAAATATACTCGTAGAATGAAAAAAAGCTAGTTTTGATGTAGTGTGATAATATAATATATAGAAAAAAAAACATAGTGTAAAAATTAATGTGAAAAAATAGTCTAGAAAGATATTTATGTATACCAGATATTTTATGTACAGTATAAAAATTAATATAGAATAAAAGTTAAGTATAAAAAGATGAGAAAAATAGTAGAGATAAAACAATTATGTGTACCAGACAATTAAATATAATATAATAATGAATATACTCGTAGATTAACAGTTAAGTATAAAAAGGTGAAAAAAAACTATAGAATAATCATCTACGTGTACTAGAACTTGATAAAATAATATTAGTCAAGTACCTACTGTTATGAATAAAACTGACGATAAATGTAGGGATGTGGGAGAAGGAGAGGAGGAAGGTTGGGAAAGAGCGGTTACGGGAGACAGTTCATCGGTTTAGACTTACCCCGAGGGTGGTGTCTTGACAGGGAACTCGGCTCTGGACATTCGACTAGCTCAGTTTCGGCAGGCCAAGAAGCTCCTCTGCAGGGTCGTAGGCCGACAGGCAGTCTTATAATTGGGGTCGGGGACTCTAATACTACGCCAAATGAATCTACTAAATGCTTTCAGACTCAGAGTTTATTCAAGGGAAGGTACAGATATGGTAAGTTATGCTACAATAATCAAAGGCTAGCCTAATCTCAAATGGAAGTTACGGGTGATTACTCTCTCTGATATTTTCTAAACGGGCATGATAACGGGGACTCGAATAAGTTACAACACAAAAGGGGAAATACAAAGACAGCTTACAGTCATGGTTGTAGCGGCAAAAGGATCCTAGGAGAAGCAATTAGCAGCTGGCCAACATGGCTGCATGGACGCAGTAGGCGGCATGCCAGAGATGTCATCCTGAAGCCGGGTGAGACGGAAGTGGCCGGCGCGTGGGCGTGCAAGCTGCCGTTTTTGGGCAAGCGTGGCACTGGCGTCGTTTTACCGTTGTTGTTTGACAAGTGGTTAGAGTCTTTTCTAGGATCTTTCTGTCGCTACGTAACACTACTAATAACAAATAATGTAAAGTAATCAATTATGTTTAAAAATTTTATATGTTAAGTAATTAAAAATATGCTTTGTTTACACCACTTTTATTAATATTAATTTAATTAATAATGATGCCACAAAGTTACCAATCGTTTGAAGAAATTATTATTTCATATGTGCTTGATAGGTAGGTGAGCATTTTCGTCAAAGTTTGTACATTGCATTTTTCCCATTTTCCACAATTAGATTGATTTTTTAATTGTCATATATTATAGAATATTAAAAAGTTATACATTTTTAACAGGCATTTTACTAACTCACGTTACTTAGTCAGTTAAATATAACTGCCAAACCTGCATATATATTTTAATAAATTATTTAGATCGCAAAGTAGTGTTTTTACGGTGTCCTAATTCTACATTCAATTAAATAAGTCTGATTTTGTAATTAATTTTCAATGAGTAAGATTAAATTTGTTATATTTTCAATAGGTTACATTATATATTTATGGAAAATATATAGTTTGAAGCAGATAAAGGCTTCTTCAAGCGATCAGCTTAGTTTCATGGTAACGGAATGGAAAATTATTGTGCCCGAATTCAAAATATAAATATTTCATGAATCAATATTTTGCGAAAATGTTGCTCCACTAACCCATTAACGGAATAAGGAATCTCCTGGGTTTATGCAAAATCGTAATTTCTGTTAAAAAATAATAATTTCCTATTTTTAAACATGTATGGGTATTATAATTGTATTTATTTATTTATCCGATTATGCGCCCATTTACATAGCATTTAGAAGGTAATATAAAGTGCTATTAAAAGTACATCATCAATATCATTATCAAAGTTAGTGCATGTTTGAAATTATGGTAATATTATTTTTTCACTGAATTTAGGAGTAGATTAACTCATTTATGTATCCAGCAGATTCCTTATTATATTAGTCAGTTAGTGAAAGCAATATTTCAGCAAAATATTGATTAATACAATACTAGTTAAAAAAAATTTACGAACTTGGGCATGATATTTGTCCATTCCGTTATCATGAATAATTTTAAAACGTGTACAAACTTTGGCCAAAATGCTTAAGTACTGGTTAGTGTTATGAAAAAAATATGTATATGATATTGAGTATTTATCGAATATCGAAACATTTGTCAAAAGCTATGATCCTTATTTCATTTCATACTAACTGATGTGTACCCGGCCTTGCTCAGGATTTTTTTTTTAATAAAGTTATGAAGTTGTGAACTCTGGCTTGTCATTAGGGTGCCGTAATTGATTTGAGAGTGAAAGTAACTACCTTCAAATAAATAAACATTCATTTGAATATTTTATATCATTCCAAACGTTTATTTTTTCAAAATATATCTAAATCATAAAGTTCTTCAGTAGGTACCTACTTGTGTTTTCCATTTTGAAAATATTATACTAAAAAAAACCTTCTTCTTTTGAATATGTAATCTGTGGATAACCAGAGTGTTATGTCTATAGGCTTACCTAAATAAAACACGGCGGGTTCAATGTTTTTAATACTAATTTTAAAATGTTATAGCAACAATTTTACATATTGGATTTCATTCAAACTACTTTCTAAACCTTCCCGGCACTAATAAAAATAAACTGTTTTATTTTCAGCGAAATCGGTCTAGTAGTTTTCGAGACAATCAAGGACAAACAAACAAACAAACTTACATTGATGTTTATATGTATAGATAAATGTTAAGAAAAACATCAACTTAGCATATTACTGAAATCGTAATCTCGTATTTCCAACATCGTTAATATTTTCTTTTTGTTTCGAGCCCATAACAAAGAGAAATTAAAAAAATCAAAGACGAAATCTTTTTCACAGATTCCAAGATTCTTACAAGAAAGTACATTCGGCTGTAGTCGTTAATTGTGGTATTATCTAATCCATCTCTGAACCAATTCAGGTTAAGGATACACAGAAATGGAACCAAAAACTTCCTTGCATTTTCAGCAATTCGATACTTTAACACCAAAATCCGTTTTCGTTTAAAAGCAAAAGCTCAGCCAAAAGACACGCCCTCTATAAAGAAGCGCGCATCACGTACCTCCAGTACAGTGTTTTCAATTTTATTTCCCGTGAATATGCATGAGAGGGTCTTTGTGGTGTGGCCCGCGCGGAGCACGCTCCCCCGCACGTGCCCGGGCGATGTGATCAGGGATTGTGATATCGGTGGGCGCTACCTATAATACCGGTCAATGGCGAAATATTCACATGTTTTTTTAACCAGTTAGTCGCCAATTTTTAAATGGTGACTACAAAAATTGTACATTACAACTCAACAATTCTAATACCCAGCACATAAATATAAATATTAAATTCCTTGGAATAGGAATTAATATCGACCAGGCAAAACATAATGGCAATTTAATTCAGTTCTGAGAATAATATTTGCTTAAGATTTTTTCCATACTAACTGTATTACATTCCTGACAAAATACAAAACGATGAAATTTTTTTCCCTATCCAAATAATATCATTAAGGTAGCTACTATTGATATATCTAAAATGATATATTAAAAATATTTCCCAGTTATACTTAGATGTTGAAAACATCTTATCTGCAATTTTTTTTGGTATAAATTTTTTGATATATTACTGTAGAGTTCACAAAGAGACCTAAATAAAATTAGGAATTGGCTATAAATAGTAATCTTAGTAATGAATGAAAAAAAAACAGGATACACAATTTTACGCTCAACCCGTAAGATATACCTTCCTCACATAACCTTAAAAATAGAAAAGTGCGATTTGCAAATCTTAGCAAATGAAAAATATCTTGGGTTGTGCATTGATAAACACTTTGCATTTAAACAGCATATACAAGAAATTACATATTTTTAAAATAATTCTATTTTAGCCTAGTATAATTACATCCAAACTACGTTATTGAATTCTGGCAAATTGCATATCAAACATATATAAAGCCATCTGACTTTAGTTTTACAATAAGAAAACTATTAATATAATATATTTCTCCTAATATATAAATTTAGTAATAAGCTTGTACATACAAACACAGAATTAAATGAAACATCAGAAGTGCATACACACATTACACGACAACATGATAACATACATTTAAATCCCATACATCCATGAGAAGCAATCCATTAGCTACGAGGTGGGCAATTTATATAATTGCCTTCCAGATGAATAAAAAAGACGAAGAAAATGAGGTAATATGTAAAAAAAATATATTATTCCTTCAGAAATTAGTGAAGAATATCCATTTCAATTTTTACTGCAATTAAAGAAAAAAACAATGAAATTAAAGTATTTTGTGGTTTGATTTTAAAAAAAAAATTAAGAATCATAGCTTGGGGTGGAAACAACATATAACATGTTAAAAATATTTGTTTTAGACTGGAATATTGTATCATAAAAATATGCGTTGAAAGTTTTCCGTTCGCGAGTATTTAATAAATCGGGCCAAAACATCTCTTGTAAAATTTTCATACCATAATTATAGTAAATACAAGCTACATGAACCCCAAGAAAACAACCAAAAGTATTCTCAGTAGAAGGAGCATTGTGATACTATAATTATAGTAAAACGTTGGTAAATTTTCTCGTGATTTCGTCTAGAAATGAATAGGTAGCTAATGGATGGTTACGGTAATTGCGTAGAAAACATGAAACTGGGTGTTACGTGTTCGCTGAAATATGATTTAATATAATTAGTTACGGAAATAAATCGTTTTTAGTAGCGAAAATGGGGTTCTTATGATCTAGGGAAGATTAGCGTGAGAGAAACAAGCTACCGGCCTATTACGTTAATTTGATCGTTATGCCAGTCCCTCCAATTCCAGGAGCCAATAGAACTATAACGCTGAACTATTGGGACATTTCGTAATGTAATAAAAGATAAAATGATTTAATTATTAAGAATGTGTCGTTTCAAAATACCTACATAATAATATTACATTTTGTATGTATGTCTAATGAATATTCACGAGGCTGAATTCTGATATTGTGAAAATTCTAGGTTACCGCAACTATTTGGCAGGCAATTATGGATACGCCGCGCCTCTTCGGAAAACATTCATTGGATAACCAACACCTCTATCATAGGTCACCCCAAATGGTTCGGTACGTTTGGTGACTTAGCAGGGGTGCCTGGGTTCATGGGGTGATGTTTGTCCAGATCTTAGCGCCGGATACGAATGGCTGGTTGAAGGAGACCCCCCAACCTCTCCAACCGACCTCTCTTGACCTATCGCCTTGTACCGCAGTGGGAGGAACGGATTAATACGTGTGTCACACTTAGACACACTGACCTCCAGATTCCTACCCACCCCTCATATCTATTTCGTTCTCAGGACTTCCATTCCTAAAAAATTCCTCCCTGAAAGCATCTCCAAAGATGGTATGTGCCCTAAGGGAAGTTTAATATTAAATAATTTAATATTTTTTTATTTTATTATTATCAAACCAAAAAATACATGCACTGTAGGAAATGACATATATAAATAATTGAATAAATATGTATATAGAAAATCGAAAACAAAAAAAAATTTAAGATTTGGTATAAACCACCTCACTATCACTAGGCTGAACCTGTTCCGAGGTGGTAGAAATTAAAATAACTTTAATATTCTAAATTATAAGAAAGCTAAAAAAATGCGTTTGAGTTTTTCTTTTTTACTACATGAATATCGTTGATATCTTTTCAATTAAAATAAAACAGTTTCGTGCCAAATGGTTGTAATGTCTTTGTCCATACATGGTTTGTCCATCTTCGGAGTAATGTGTTGATGTCCATGTCTTGTTCCGTAATTGTGTTGTGCAGTATAATGGTTTTCTTTGTCTTTGGTAGTGTATAGAGATAATTTTGATATGCAATTGCCCTATATTCAGTACAGATATATATATTGTAAATAATTTATAATTTATATCTAAAATACATATGTAATAAAGTGTTCAGTGGTTTATAAACTAGATACATAAAAAATTAAATTGGAAAAATATAAATAAAATTACCTAATATGCAAAGAATGGAATTCCTTAGTTATTAGTTGTGGTTTCACATAACCCGCCTCACTTGGCTAGCCTGTATTGAGGCCGTAATTTTGGATATTGTTTAGCAGTTATTTTGCCGTTATTTTGTAGTTATTTTCCTCAGAGCCAACTGTATGGAGTTAATGTTAAAAAAATAACTCTTTGTAAAATGTTACATAACCGCAAAAATTGTTTTCTCTATCTTTTACCATTGTGCAATGAAATAATGAAAGATTTTGAAAAAAAACTGATCCATTAAAAAAATGAGTTCAGTGAAATAAGTAGTCAAACGAAAGGGGCTCTTAATTAAAGTAACTATGTAAGTCAAACTACCAGGAGTCCATAAGTAATTGAAGTAGGCAATACGCGTTTGCTCATTGTTTTGAAGGCATTCCACCAGATTATTATTATCTCTCACCGTGTTTGCGGCGCATTCGGTGTGTCCAACTCAAACAGCGCTCGTACCAGGCGATGCGAGTTCCACACTTCTACCGTTCCAATGTTTCTCTGTTCTACAGTTCTACCGTTCCACTGTTCCTGCCACCGCTCCTCGGGGTATTACTACACCGACCGCTGAAGTAGGTTTCAGTGCCAGTGAAGAGGGGATCACCAAATTGAGAGCCGCTGTAATGATATTTTGGTACGGTTATTTTGTTTCCGAAGTAAATGTGTCCCATTTAAAACCGATTTCTAAACTTTAAACCAGTAAATCTATTGGTCTCGGTGAAAACCCTCTAACAACGAGTTTTTTTATGATCTATTTATTGATTGGGAAATATTAACCGTTATCTCTACGGAGCTAAGATTTTGATATTTATTTAAGTAACTACCAAAAAAAGGGAAGACGCAGGATGTGTATTCATTGTGTTACAATAATCATTTTGGTTCAGCATGGACAGTGTTAGGGAAACTTTTAAAGAATATCAAATATTTCACACAAAAGCGAATTTTTACTGCAACAATGAATAAATAAACATAATTAGGATAAAATATTATAAATGCATATAGTGCAGGATAAAATTTATTTTTATTTATTAAAGTATTTAATCCAGCAGGACTGGGAGGGTAGTGCAAACCCAGTCTGCCATATCACATGAAATATATACAATATAAATAGAGAAATGAATATAAGAAAATAAATACAAATAAATAAAAAAATAATAATAATAATAAAATAAAATAAAAAATGTTAAATAATAATACAAAAACATGTGAGAAGAAAATGTGAAAAAAAAATGAATAAAAAATAAAAGAAATAAAATGATAAAATTAATAGATAATAATAACAGAATAAATAAAATAAATAAATTCAGACCGTTTAGTTGAGTTTGTGTAAACTAATTAAGCATTCACTGCGCATAAGTATTCCTTGCTTTATTCACATGCATATTCTTTTAATGAACTGTTTAATTTTTATTTTTTATATGAATACCGCACAAGTCCCGAGTCCCGAGTGCTTTCATCCGTCTGGAGCCAGTGAGACTATGGCATCCCCAATTGGGGAATGTTGTGAGGCTGAAGGTATTGGGGAGGGGAAGGAGAAGGGAAAGAGAAAGGTGGAAAATACCTGGCTATTCAGATCTGGTCACCGTATACCGCTAAAAGCCATTTCGAGCAACGTTTCAATTCTGAATGGTGGTCTTTCACCAGGGCGATACTGAGAGCATCTTCCACTCTGGAACGTGCGCAAATATGCCATATATTATTTTTAAATGAATTAATCGTGAAACAGCACAAAATTAATTAAATAAAATTTACTAGCGCACCCGGCATTTGAACCCTCGACCTTCGGATTCGTAGTCAAGAGTCTTACCCCTCTCGACTATAGAGGTAGTGTTGTTTTTGTTTTGCTGAAGGCTATAAAATATGGGAAATATTTATATTTTCTACATATTAATCTCATTCTATTTTTCTTCTACTGCGATATTGGGTGAGTCAAGAATAGTAATAATTATTTTTAATTTAAATCATCTCACGACAGTAGCAAAATAATAACTGAATTACATTACCACCGAAAGAGACTAAATGCATAATTTTATTTTATTTAAATGTTCACAGTTCCTGGCGGAGGACAGAGCAGGGATAGTCAACACATACAATTATCTTAATTAAATGCGCATGAATATCGTGGCTCCCTATTCCATACACTGTTCGAACCCGCATTCTGATGGTTTTCGCGTACCTACTTACATATTATTCTATGAAAATTAAAATGAAACATAAGAATGCGATGAATTAATGGGAACAATACTTTATTTATTTGTAAGAAACAAACGGCTTTTAAAACAGATTTATATAAAATAAAGTTTTACAGAAGGTAAGCTAACAAAGTAAAAATGCTAATTCTTATGCTAAAAGTGGTTAAGTAAAGATGTTTTATTAGAAAGAACAACATAAGAAGGAGGGGGGAGTGGAAGAGGATGATAGGATCGGTACAGGAGATGCTCTCGATACATTTTATACTCGTGCATCAATTTGTGGTAGTACGTATTACTGGAGTTTGATATTTTGAAAGGGTATTATGAAGAATGTCGATATTGTGAAATTGTGCATTATATTGCGCACAAATACGGAAGATTGTTCCTGCATGTGGGCAAATAATAAAATCGGTTTGTTGGGTTGGTCTTGATGGTATATGAATCTTTATAAAGTTAATGAGCTCTGGCGAGTCCTGGCTATTATCCATCATTTTAAATAACAAGATATGATTGATTATTAAGCATCGCGTTTGAAGCGTGATGAAGTTATGAAATTTTAAGGATTCAATATTCTTACCAAATTGTAAATTAAATTTATAATTTATATTCTTAAAGAATTTAAGCGAATAATGTCCATAATAGAGATATTGTAAGTCAATATCCCGGTCTGTTTGCAGACTAAGACTGTAGTCCTTTGCATAGACACAAACTCAGAGCTTCGCAAATCAGAATATTTTTAACGTATGGAAAATAAAATGTATTTAAATTTTAAAATATTTTTACTTGCGAAACTATGAGCCTGCATCCATGCAAACATCTTCAATGTCTTTCGTTCGTTTCGTTCTCGTTTGATTAACGGCCATCTTTTTAGTAACGGCAAAATTCGCATAAAAGTGTTGCACAATATGTGATTTAATCGAAGATTTAAGTTATAAATACCTGATTTAAAAAGAAAACAACGTTGCTAATATAAATATTACGAAAATCGGTTGAAAAAAATAATATGAATGGCTGTTAACTTATCTGTCAATTTTTCTTAAGAACTTTAGGAAATAATATAAAATATGCCTTTATCGAAGGAAACAATCACTTTGTGGCTTGACATTATAATTTAAATAAAAAATGTTTTTGTTTTAAGTCACTTTATTTTATTTATATATATTTCTGCATTCGACCGGTTTCGGTTGGACTCAACCTTTTTCAGTATAAGTTTATATGTGTACATTCCTGAAGAAGGTTGAGTCCTACCGAAACCGGTCGTACACATATAAACTTATAGTGAAGAAGGTTGAGTCCAACCGAAACCGGTCGAATGCAGAAATATATATAAATAAAATAAAGTGACGTAAAACAAAAACATTTTTCATTTAAATTCAAATATGCTAATTTGGGATATCAACTTTTATTGCGATTAGCTTTTTCCAAGCCATACACCACCGCTTATTTACATTGAAACTTAATTCAATAAAATCATATTGACTTTTCGATAACACTTCTAAATAAATGAATTAAGGCGGTGCAATGGGAAGTAATGCAAAATCACGTGTTTTCGGTTTGAGAATTTGATGGCTTAGAAATATCGTAGATAATTTAATTAAATACTGCAAGTAGAACACACCTTGGTATTTCGTTTAACCGAAGCATTTTTTCGGTGTGTCTAAAAAAAATAAAGTATCAGACTTTAAAAAAATGTTTAATGCGCAAACTTTTCTACTTGCGAACTCCTTTTCCGATATTGTCGCATTGTTATAAATTATGGTATAAATTTAAATTGAGTTTCAAGGAATGTTATTCAACGTAAATAGAGTTTCTTTTTTCATCGGAACAAAATCCAATCTCTACAAAATACTACAAATAAGAAATGAGTAGCTATGGGTAGTATTTGGCAATTACAAAAAATATCCGAAGGCGTTGTCCATTTTTGAGAGGATGCACCGGAGAAGATTCTCCGGGGCCAGGCAGGAAATCGTATCTGGCGGACAAGTAATAATCAAGAGCTTTTAGAATGTTGTACTTAAAGCGTGAGCAGTGGACAGCTCCGCCAGGTTTGACATGGACCAAGGAATCAAAAAGGCCAATAAAATTACTCTTCGTGATAAGACTGCAAGAGATTAAAGACTGAAAAAGAATTAGAAAACTCACACTTTTGTGGCTGGAGGGTGTGGAGGTAACAACATTTTTAGGTATAAAGAACTGGAGAGAGACAGCAGGAGTGATCATATTTCCAAGAAGTGGTCAGAACTTTCCAAATGTTGTAACAAAATGGTAGATTATATCAGTATAATATGGCTCTTGTGAAAAATCACCATTCAGATTCGATAATTAGCTTGGAATGACTTTAACCATGTTTAGTGACCAGGTTTTAATAACCAGATACTACTTCCTAACCTTCCTCTTCCATCTCCATCCCTTCTCCGCTCTTTTCAACCTCACAAAATATCCCAATTAGGGAAGCCATAGCCCTACTGGCTTCGGAGAGTTACGTGCGGTATTTACATTTTTAAATAAACACGATGATGAGAACACCACTGGCAGAGATAAAAAAGAAGTTGGTATAATATGAAGTATTGATTCATAAAAATAATGCAACAAAGGTATCGTCTACTTACCGTAGAGAATTGATGGATTATAAACTACTGGAAACAAAACACTGGCGTAGTCGGGCATAAAGCATACCTATTCATACTGTAAAAGAACTGACACGTTGGGGGCTAGTGTAAAAGAAACAGGTTAGGTTAAACTCACCTTGAGGCCAGGCGAGGGGCGCTTGACTCCGGGCTCACCTGGATAGCTCAGTGGATAGAAAAGGTAATCTCTCTTTCTTTTAATCTGCAGTCGTTAGTCGGTGTCAGCCTCATTCCGGCTAAGAGGATAAAAGGTACTCAACTATCAAATTAAAATATATACATCTTCTAGCCAAGGTTTATTTACGGGAGGGCAATCACAATTTGTACATATATGAAATTCTCTCTCCCTAGTATCATTAAAATCGGGCAAGTAACTTTAAAACACACTTATTTACAGCACAGCAAAAAGAGGAAATAAGTACAGCTTACATTGGGGCATCGGTCCGGAGTCGAGACAGCTCCCGGCAGGAACGATGTTTTCATATGAGTTCACAAACCCGATCCACTCTGTAGGGACCTCACAAGTAAATGATTAACAGTAGTTAGGACTTTTAAATTACGGTAACAAGACGCCATTGTAAACGGCATGCCGGCGCAGGAGCGCGTGTCTATGACACAACCTCTGCGTTCTGATGTCGGAATCTTTCTGTGGCCAAAATGGCCGTCGCTCTCGTGTCGGGACGCGGAACCATCCAACCGAATTCGCCGACTTTTTAACAAGGAGCTAGGTGTCTACGCACGAAAGGCTAGAAGTAATTAGTAATTCCGTTACGTAATAATACATATATTAGAAAAGCGATTTTCTTGTAAAAATATTGGAATAGCAGATTTCTTGCATCGATTTAATAAGTGAGACATAAAAAAATATTACCCCGTTACCCTGATAATTATAAATTCACCCCAAGTCTCCAGCCATAATTGGTTATATGAATATTAAAATGGTTATTCAATAATATTAATTCAAAGATCAGAGCAATTAAGTCCATCAATTCAAATTTTCCGTTTCATACAAATTTGCACACGAATAATAAATATTGCCATGAACAATCGGTCAGATGAATTGGGATGAGCCGACCTTAGTAGGGAGTTGGTTCCCAAATCTTATTATTTCATAGCGGATTCGGGCCCTTAAGAACACAATAGTTACAAGTTACAAAGCAATATCAATCAGATACCTTATTGGCTGTGTGGACGGCTATCAATTTGCATGAACTACCCGTACTCCGGAGGAAATAGAGCGAAAGGCCAAATTGCAAAACAATTCTCCAAAGAGATTTTTAAATTCAAGTGAAAATTTGTTTTTCTGGACATGCAGGATTATAATATTTTTTTTGAAGTATTACTGTTTTTTTATCAATATTATATTACTATCCTTAAGTAGGAATACTTTGCAGTATAATAACCATTAAATAAATGTTAATTTATTCAGAAATTAATTACAGTATTGGTAATAAAAATGATAACGTTTTATGAGTTTTATCAAATGTACCTACATAGAAATAACATAAATACGTCATCTGTAAGCGGCTTCTCAACAGTTTGAAAATGCCTTCAGAAAACGAAATAGCTGTCACGTGTTATACTTATTATAACCAGCGGAACATTTTTATAAATGAACCGTTTTTTATAGTAAATACTAATAATAAAATTAATAAGATGTATTTTGTTAACACTACTGTTTAATATCTAAATATTAACATGTTTCGGAAGCGAAGCTTCCTTTATCAGGATACACAGTACACTTTGTTTTATTTATATATAAAATAGTAGTGTTAATAAAATATATCTTACTAATTTTATTAATAATGATAACACAAAATACTGATAGATTTTTTAATGATTTCTTCAAAAGATAGGTATTCACTATTATTAAATGAATTAAAAATTACTTTGTAATCATCACTTTGTTAATATTTACATATTAACATGTTTGAATTTGCTTACCATATTTTGGAAACAAATCATTCATTTGATATAAATAAGGTATAAAAAATTTACATACAAATACAACCGGTTTACAATTAGACAAATTGGAAATTTTAAAAATTAGAAAAAAAGTGTTTGTAATTTGTTAAATTTAATTAATCATTAATTTTTTTTTTAAATACCCATCTCTTGAAATTATTTTCGTATTAATATTAATAAAAAAAAATCCTTTTCTAATTTTTAATATAAATTTGTTATTCAATGTTTTATAATATTTTTTTATTAACATTTTTGATTAATTACTTTCATATTTTAATCAATTTTTGTTTATGTTTAGCATTTGTCTATACTTGAAGTTATTATTATTTAGTATTCTATACATCCTGATGAGGAAAGCTTCGCTTTCAATAACACGTTTATATGAACGATATACATTAATAAACTGGTGATTACAAAGTAATTTTTAATTAATTTACTTATATCTTTATTGAACAAAAAAATAATAACAGGATTTATTATAAAATTATTATCAAATGTAGTTCTACAAATTAAACTTGAACTCATATATTTTTTTCAAATAGTTGATCGAATTCATAATAATAAGAGATTTCGGATTGATGCAATAATTTATTGATTTTTTTCGTAATATTTTATGTTTTGTGATGTACGAGTACATTCTAGTAAAATGTTAACAACTCAATTCAATTGTTCTGGTAGTTCATTAGTCATCATAATTTTTGAAGAGTAAAATCCGTCAATAAAAGTAGCCCTTTTTGTTATGTTGGCAGTCATAAAGAGGCAAAAGCATTTCATGCGGTGCCTATCCAATTCCTTAACTGTCCGGAACAAAGATTGAAGGAGGTATTAGAGATGTTCGTTATTTCATATTTTTCATGACTTCTCACCTTTTTTAGTCAGAAAATCATTCAAATTATTTAAATTCGTTATTTCAATTTTCACAAATTGTTCAAAAATGACACGAAATCCATGCAATTGTTGATAGACAGATTCTTATAAAAAAGTAATACTTATGATTCGACCCTGCTTCTGGATGTTTGTAAAAATGTTTGTATAAAAGTGGTCACGTGCGTAATAAAAACGAGCAAACCCGGATAAATTTACGATGTTACCGAAACAAAATTCGAAATCAAGTCTTTTTGTTAAAATTAGGGTTTCATTGTGTAATTCGGACGGCCAATTCGCACATAATAGAGGGTTGAATTGACACAAAGATATTGTAATTTAGCATTCATGGAATACGTCCCCTTAGATGAAGTGCTTGCCCTGGGTAACCGGATAAAACAGAACAGTGACAAAACAAAACATGATTAAGTACGTACCTAATAGGTTAGGTTTTTTTCACCTTTTTCTTTGATGCTCTGTTTTGTCACTGGTATATTATGTCCGTATTCTGTTTTATTACTGCTCTTTTTATTGATTGTTCTGTTTTGTCGTCGTTCTGTTTTGTCACCGGTCTACTGTGTATATGTTCTGTTTTGTCACTATACCGTCTTGTCACTATTCTATTTTGTCACTGTTCTATTTTGTAACTGTTCTTTTTTATTACTCTTTTTTGTCTCTGTTCTGTTTTGTCATGGAACCCTGCCCCTGAGAGGCTCCCGACCGACAGATAACCCGATTATTTTAATGAATTAATTATGAAACAAAACATTTCGCAAAAGTTTTTGATGCTTTAATAATGTTTCCGGGAAAACGACAAAAGTTAGGTCAAAAATTATTACGAATTGAAGACATTGTACTTATTACCGAGGTAAATACCATTCTTTACCGACTAATTATCTAAATACACGCATTTCTCCCAGAAGAAAGAGGAAAAAAACTCTAGAATCGTTTTCTGTGGACTTAGGTATTTGATTACCTTTTTGTGAATACCGCACAAGGGACCCAACTGCTCCTAACTTTGCAGAGCCACTGGGACTATGGATTCCAAAATCGGAGAATGTTGTAAGACTGAAGGTTGTGGGGAAGGGAAGGAGATTGAGATGTGGATAGTTGGAAAGTATTTGGCTGAACAAGTCACTGAACACAGGTAAAGTCCCTTCAAGCAACATTTCGTTTCCGACTGGTACTCTCTTATCAGGGCGATACCGAGAGTACAACTCTGAGAGAGTCTCCGGAAACTTTTTCTTTTTACTTTAAAGTTGGTTTCACATCTACCAGCATCGCGCAGTGCAGACCCGTAAAGTG
The DNA here is from genome assembly GCA_022606495.2 of Halesus radiatus. Classification (NCBI taxonomy): domain Eukaryota; kingdom Metazoa; phylum Arthropoda; class Insecta; order Trichoptera; family Limnephilidae; genus Halesus; species Halesus radiatus. Next base: position 54,077 of record JAHDVE020005161.1, on the reverse strand, counting down.
GCGGGCACGGCAAAATTAGTTGCTTACATTATCTATGAACACATTGTAATGTGAATACTTCCTTCTGTGCCGTGCCTGCCACTTTTCGTGTCTGCACTGCGCGGTGCTGGTAGATGTAAATAAACCATAATTGCTCTAGAAATTTTACATACTTTCTTATTCACTATGCCTACGATGCTTTACTCGATATAAGTGTCCCTCGCGTAATCTCCTGACTCTTGGATTAGCATCCAATTCCTTTTATTATTTTATTATACCCAAATATGTACCTAACATTCATTTTTTCATTCTTCTGCCTTACATAAAGCACAAAAATAAAGAAAATGTATTTGTATTAATTTTTTTAAATCGTACAAAAATCGTAGAAAGGTTTTTTTTTCGCATTTTTCTTGTTTCAAATCTGGTTTTCGAGCTTGTCAATAAGAAAATGTAACTGAATCTATAACTTACTTATTTGATATTCATCTCAAAAACTCACTTAAACGAGATTGATTGTACTTCAACACGCAATGTAACTTACTTAAATCCGACGGCCATACAGCTTTCCTAGAGCTTAGCCCCCTTGATGAAGCCATTCATTTTCAGACAATACGTTGATTTCAATTTTTCTCACATATCGACTAACTGTATTTACATATGACGATCAATTAGACCGTTTTTTCTCAATTATTAAAATACACATATCAAAATCAATGTTTTTAAAAATGACGGTAAACTTGTAGCTATGATAAAAAAAAGTTTCTTAAATATTATAATGTGATGGCCTCAGTGATCTATCACACGTAATTAATTAAAACATATTACACATGGACTATTACAAAAATATTCTCGGTATAGCCCTGGTGAAAGTCATTCAGAAACTAATATTTACTTGAACTGGCTTTAGTCGTGTTTGGCGATTATATCTTAATATCCAGGAACATCCCCCACCTTCTTCTTCCCATCTCCTTTCCATTCTGATTACCTAACAATATATCCCAATTGGGGATACCATAATCCAACCACCACCAGATGGTTGGGAACAGTTGAGACTCTTAATTAACATAATTATAGTACATACATATGTATCACTGTAATGTATCGAAAAACATACTGCACAAATATTGCAGAAAAGTGAGACTCTAGATTCTAGAGGAATAAAATTCGCAAACATGTAAAATAGTTTATGTTGTATGTTGTCAATGGATCACCAAATGTGATATTTTTTAATTTTTTAATTATTTTATTGACGTTTAAAAACCTCATTGAAATATTTGATCATTGAAGAACATAATATTAACATAATAATATTGGATTAAAAAATACAGGATGATATTGACAAGTCTTGAACTTGAAATATGATATCGATGAAGATGACATAAATTGAACTGGTCTCATTAGCTAAGTTGGTAAAACGGTTGTCCCGGAAAGGCAGAGGTTCTGGGTTCGAGTCCCAGATGCGACTGACATCTTTTTATTTTCTCTTGTTTTATTCGATATCATGTTTCATTTGGGTTATATTAATATTATCTTCTCCAATGATGTAATCTTCTTTATCTGTCTAAACATGTAAGTATCGAATATTTATGTAAATACATGTATATACCTATATATTCTTATTAAAGTAACACACACTTTGTTTTAAACACCTAATTTATTATTAAATCAACACCAACCGGTTTCGCTTATCTCAAGCTTCATCGGGGCAAAATTTAAAACTAAACAAAAATACATGAAGCGAACATATATATATAGTTGGTATATCCAAAAGGAGGGAGACAAAATATAAAATGAAACAATGGAACAGTGAGACAGAGACATGCTTACATGTAACGGAATGGGAAAAACACCTACAAAATATAGAGACAGAACGTCAAAGGAGGGAGGGATTAAGAAGATGCCCGAAATTTTGAATTAGCGGGAAATATATCTAATACATGGCTGTAAGACAAATTAAGTTGAGTCTTAAGAATATTGATATCAATTCGAATGGTTTTTTTTATTTCTAATGCGGCAAAATTATCTAATCCAATGCCAACACCATTCTTTTTCAATTAGGTGGTTGGCGACTTACGAAAAATCATGTCTATTTAAACATCTAACATGCTGTTTAATTTTAATGTTGACATTACATGCTGCTTTACCGATATAAAAAGCCGAACAGTTATTATAAATTAATTTATAGATGCCAGAGTGGCTTATTCGATCGTCCTTATGTTTTGAAATAATTAGAAATTTACACATATTGTTATTTCCATAAAATGCCGCTCTTACTTCAGATTTTTTACGCAATAGAGTGAAAATTTTTTGATTCATTATAAAACCCTACGCTATTTTTTTTTAATCCATATTATTATTACTGATTTTATGTGCTATTTTTTTTTTAATAAAGCCAAATATTGCCGCGTTACAAATAACCTGACAATATTTGAAAAATTCCAAATATCATCACAGCAAGCGGAAGATGTTGCTCGTGAGGTGATGAAGGAATTAGGAAGCCGAGGAATTGAACTCATGACGCCTGGTTGGGACCCAGACGCGATTCCAACTCAGTCACTGGCCGGTCTTCATATCGTTATATCATCGTATATTACATTCACTGTATATTACATTCATATCTCATTGGTTCAACACGTATTGAACATACGAGTGTTTAAATTAGTACGGAAAATAACGCTCGAATATTGGTGCTACATATATTTGGGTTTCAACGTGTAATGGTATTATTCTAGGGCGTATTCCACAAATGTACCTCAAAACCCCAGCTTTTTGATGAACTCCCAATTGAGTTACGCACCTCTATAAAAATCCCTCCCGAGAACTTGCTAGAACTATTGTACCCCTATATAAACTTTACTGCCGAGTTATGAAAACCCGTTTGGGAGTTATTATGAAAATCTAGTATGGGAAACATGTTCCGAAATGTTGGAACTGTGAAATATAATACCCACAGAAATATGGATTCTAACAAGATATATGAACGGGTATCATTGCTTTTGTGGGGCTGTTCTGAGAGATAATTCTCATTGACAAAGGTGTGCTACAGTTTTGAGATAAGGTTTCGCAAACGGTTGTTACACGTTTGAATTATGAACGTGCATAAAAATATTTAAGTTCGTATTTTCGAAAAACTTGAAGGATTCATCCAAATTTCAAAGACAATGTTCAAGTTCTGTGAGAGCTATGTTATTATAGTTCTGTTATTATTCAAGCACTGTGAAACAACTGGCCCATAATATAATCATAAAAAATCTTAATTAGAACTTTCACAGAACTTCAAGACAACTTTCATAGAACTTGAATAGGATTTTTACAGAACTTCAACAGAACTTTCCTAGAACTTGAATAGAACTTTCACAGAACTTCAACAGAACTTTCATAGAACTTGAATAGAACTTTTACAGAACTTCAACAGAACTTTCCTAGAACTTGAATAGAACTTTCGTAGAACTTGAATAGAACCTCCACAGAACATATATATTATCATTGCAATTGTGACAAACTATTGAAATTGATCATTCTTACATCAATCCTCTTTCCTTAAAAAAAAGAGCTGCTATTTAGATATCCTAGACCTCTGAAAGCACTTTAAATTCACAATTGACACCAAATTGACAGTGTGCGAGTTAAAATCTTGGGTACATTTGGGAATGAGTTATCTTAATCCAAGTGGAGGCGATGTTAATATGAATTTTGTGAAATCTGTCTATATTCTATTTTATAAAAAAAAGAATGTTCCGAGTGGGCGGCGTTTGTTTCGTATACAAATCTACAATTTTATTCCGAGCTCGATAATATTTTGGACAAATGACTTTCAAAACAAGAGAAAGGTTTACGCGAGTTTTCGAAAAACTACCACCATTTCCCTTTACCAACCCTTAAAGCAGAATTTTGGTACGTATTGATGAAATTTTGCAGACTTTACGTTCAAAATAGGAGGACAACTAATGGCTAGGGGTAACACATCACAACCACAAAACTTTACTCCAAATTATTTATAATTAGTAATACTTTAAAGGAAATAGCCGTATAATTCTCACATGGTTATGCAAACTTTTTAACCAGTGTCTAGAGGAGGGTTACACCCCATTAGATTGGAGAAGGGCTGTGATCATGCCTCTATACAAGGTAAAGGGTCACGCATGGAATGTGGAAATCACAGGGCTATTAGCCTGCTAAGTTCAGTTGGTAAGCTGTATGGTAGGATATTGATTGAAGGGTACAAATGAAAACAAAGGATAAAATATGGGATGTGCAAGGCGCATTTATGAGTGGAAGGGGGTGCATGGATCAGATTTTCTCGTTGCGTATGCTCACAGAAGTTTCTGGCAAAAAATCAAAAACTTTTCTGTGCTTTTGTAGATCTACAAAAAGCATACGACCGAGTTGACAGAAAAAAGTTATGGAAGGTGTTGTCTAAGTATGGTGTGAATACAAATCTTATACAGGCAATCGCATCGCTGTACGAGGGAAGCGTTGCATGTGTTAGAGCAAACGGTGATTTTATGGGGTGGTTTGACATCACAAAAGGTGTTAAGCAAGGCTGCGTAATGTCACCGTGGTTATTCAATCTATACATGGATAATTGTATGCAAGAATTGAAAGAGGTGGGCCTGGGCGCGAAAATGAGTAGTCTGCAAGTATGTTGTCTATTGTATGCTGATGATGCGGTGCTGATTGCTAACAGTATGGAAGATCTACAGTCCCTCGTATCTAGGATGAACGAAGTATGTATGAAGAATGAGCTAATGATGAATGTAAGTAAGTCTAAAGCCATGGTGTTTGAAAGAGAGAATACAAAAACAGTGTGCAAATATAGTTGTGAATGATGAATACTTGGAGCAGGTCGATGAGTTTGTGTATTTGGGAAGTATATTTACGAGAGATGGAAAGACTGATAGCGATATTGAAAGAAGGGTGAATGCAGGAAACTCCATTAACGGAGGACTGAACGCGGTTGGCGCAAACAAATAGTTGTCCAAGGAAGCGAAGCTGGCAGTCCACAATGGAGTGCTGATACCAACCTTGATGTATGGCAGTGAGGCATGGAACTGGCAGAGGAAGGATGAAAGTAGACTGAATGCTGTAGAAATGAGATCTCTGAGACGAATGTGTGGTAAAAACCATGTATGATCGTGTAAAAAAATGTTGAGATTCGTAAAGAATGCAAGGCTGATGTAAGCGTAGTGAGAAAGATTAAGAAAGGGACGCTTAGATGGTTTGGGCATGTAGAGCGAATGAACGAAGAAAGGAGTGTAAGGAGAATATATGACGCGAATGTGAATGGAAGAAGAAGCCGGGGACGCCCGAGACATGGCACGATCAAGTGAATCAAATACTCGAGTCGGGCCATGTCAGAAGTCGGAATAACAGAAAAGAATGTATGAAGCGTTGTACGAGTATGAATGTGAATGAAGCAAGAGGTGTATGCCAAGATCGAGTTGTTTGGAGTTCCGTCCTCTCTGCCTACCCCTGCGGGGAAACGGCGTGATGGTTAGTTAGTTAGTTAGTTAGTTAATAATTAGTTTAAGATCGATTAGGTTTTCTTGTTAGTTATTTTTTCATAGTATTATTGACTTTATATCACTTTTAAAAGGGTCTCGATTCATACGTGTATTGAATTATCGATTAAAATTATTATTTTTATCGTTAGTACTTAACTAAAAAAAAACAATGTGTCCGTAATATGTGTTCGAAATAATGCCAATTTACAAAATATTTTCAATTACCGAAATTCTTTCTCGTGCAGATACACAATTTATTTGGCCTGCCTGGGGCCTAGGAGTAAAGTGATATTATATTGTTTGGTGGCATCGGTTAATATATCGATTAAGATGACATTTCTAGGGATTTTCAGTTCAGTGGAAGAGACAAATAATATTAGTCTGATACGAATAGAAGGGGTTAAATTAAACATTATTTTCCCAGCTAATGGGTATGTATTTTAAAGGAAATTTTAGGAAATATTCCCTAAGGATGGTTTCCGGAGCTGCAAAATAAAATTTCAAAAAGTTATAAGAGAAGTACTTTACTAAATTGTTAAAATGGTTATAAATAAACGTCATCTAATATAGTAGATGAAGAATAAAACAGAAGCACTTTTATTAAAAATACACATATGGGCTAATCATTTTCTATTTTGGGAAGCGGGTATGGCTACCGCCGCCCTGGAAACCATTTATTGGATGACTAAAACTTCTGCCATAGGTCACCCCAAGTGATTCGCTACGTCTGGTGACTTAGCAGGGGTGCCCGGGTTCATGGGGTAAGATTTATTCAGGTGTTGGCTGCGGGTGCGTTGACTCATCTAGTAGCTATCGTTATGCAGGCTGCTCGACAGTACAGTAGTGATGGGCGAAGCGGCTCGGTTAAGTGAGCCGAATCACTAAATCAGCTCTTTGTAGTGTATCGGTTCGGTGATCCGGTTCTATTGAATGACGGTTCGCATCCCCCCGCACCATACCCTCTCCTTCGCTCCCTATGCCCTCCCAAATACGTCCTTAAGACGCTCTTACACGATACTTTTTTCGTCCAGTTTTCATGTGGATTGCCTTTACAGAGAGCTGATTTAGTGATCCGGCTCACTAAACCGAGCCGCTTCGCCCACCACTATAGTACAGTGACTGAGGGCGGGCTGCCCAATCAGCAAGTGAAAAAATCCCGCTGCTGCCATTGTGCCGGTTTGCGACCGGAAGGACCCTGCAGTAGCATTTGGTGTGCATTGGGCGCCCTTCCCAACTGCACTCTCCTGACCCATCACCTTGTACCGCATACGTCCGCCACTCTCCTGGTTTCCCTGAGCCCCAGCTTCCTACCTACCCTTTGTACCTAATCCTTTCCTTTTCCTCTTAAATCTTCCACAAAAATATAAAACATGCGATGACAAGATACAGATAACAGTGTCATTACAATGGCGAGTAGTAGGCGTCCTCGGTGCAGCCCAAAAATGTTTAAATTTTACAAACCTGACACAAATAGCTGAGCCTCGTGTCGCCTCATATCTGGACTGCCCGGGTTTCACCCTCGTAGGCAAGTTCCGACCGAAAGGAAGTGTTTGTCTGTATAGCCGAGCTGACGTCAACTGTGTGCGACTGTTGATTCTGGAAAAATGCAGATATGACGTAATGTGGGAGTGTGTCAATCTTGCCATTACAGTCAGATATATACCGCTTTTATACCGCTTACCCAACCCCAGCGAATCAGACAAATCCGTCCTATTTAAATATTTGAGCAAAACTATTGATGACCTCTTACCCAGCTACCCTTTGGCTGAGTTTTTATTCTAGTTGTCTTCAATGCTCACATTGAACCGTGGTTGAAGTTCTCATGTTAAACGAATTCGGCTAGCCGACAGGCATAATTATTTGCCCATTGCCATGGATTGGAGTAACTGGTTCAGGAGCCTACAAGGATTCCTGATGTCCAGATTTAATACTCCAATCTGTTAGTCCTATTTTTAACTACTGAGCCACGTGGTTATAGGATTGGTATCACAGCGCCTTTAGAATCGTTCGACCACTGCCCGATGAAGACATCAATCCCTATTAACTTCAGATCGCCAATCAAGAGGTTAATGAGAAAAATGTGGCACTATAGGCCAGCAGATAGGTTTGGTCTGGGGGCTCACTTTAATGCTTTTCCATGGTCAGATGTCTGTTTTCAGACTTCAAATCCGTACAGATGTGCCCAGAAAATTGGTGAAGTCATCATATCTGCGATGGATGGCTTCATTCAATCAACAGTTAAACAAACTGGTGTGGACTCAAAGCCGTGGTTCAGTCAACATGCCCTTCCCACAAGGTCTTACCTACCTTGAGTGAAGCCCTCTGTGATAAAATCAAAAATGAAGCATGCCCTATAGCAGCTTTTCAACGAGTGGACTGTAATACGACTAAATTGCATTCGATGAATTTGAAATCATGGGAAAAATTGGTGTGAAAGGAAAAGTCCTACCTTATATTCATATAAGTGGAAATGTTTGGTGGTCTTCTTTCACACACTACACAACTGTGGAATATCCAATGATTTGGTGCGACACGAGAAATATTATGATATGTTCACACACCGAGAGCCATAGTTCAACTGACTATGTCACAATTTTACCACAGAGGGCTTCACTCAAGGTAGGTAGGACCTTGTGGGAAGGGCAGTGGAATTGGAACAATATTTAGAAAGACATTGGGAAATGGAATATTCTAAAACTGTTTCAACACTAAACAGTCAACAATGCTCTGAAGCAGTTCGATGAAAAAAACACGACTTACCAAGCCTGCAACACGTCTCGAATATCAGAAAATATATGAGCATATAAAAAATTGGCAAAGGAAAGCAAAAGAATCGTTAATAGGTCAAAATTTGAGAACGACCTACAGATCAGCAAAAATCTAGCTGGCTTCCAGCATGGCAGCAGAGCATTAAGGTCGCTAGCGGGCTCCACAGGTCGCAATTTCTGCAGATCCAGTCTGCCACCTTCCCGGAGGATCACTAGCATATACCGCCACCAAAAAGACCAACTTTTTAGGAAAAATATTCTTCGAAAATTCAGCCCTCGAAAATCAAGGTGCCATCCCGCCATCGGTTCCCCACTGCGGTTTCTATATGAAAAAGCTAAAGATCCGGTATCGGGATATACTTCACGTTTTACGGGGGATTGACGTTAATAAATCTAGTGGGCTCGATGGAATACCTGCCCTCGTGTTAATTAGTTTATTTATCAAGCGTATAAATATACCATAAACAATTATTACATGTCACAGTTAACTACAAGCATAAGAATATAGCATAAATAATTTAAATAGGTAACTATTAAATTTGGCATTAGGTCGTACAATGACATCAGAGAGTATATAAAGAATAAAAGTTCATGAAGGATATAAAAGTAAAAGATATACATGCATATACTCGTGAAACATATAGTTAACTTAATTAAAATTAATATTAATTAAAAAAATATATAGTATAGCCTTTTTGTACTTACTTTCCGTGCAGTTAAATAGATCCGCTACATATGCGTATCTCTTAAAAACTTCATTCAAGTCCCCTGGAATTTCTAAGAATGAAGCCAAACATTTTCTTTCCCTTATTTTTATTTGCGTTTTTATTGGAAACGAAGTTTAATTTAGAGTCAAAAATTATGCCCAGGTCATTAATTTCATCTACAAAGTTAAGTTATTAAGTTCGTATGGACAAATAATTTATTATTATTTTAAAAAATCTTATTGAATTACACTTATTCATGTAAATATAAACTTTGTTAAGAGTACACCAAGTAATTAACCTACTTAAGTTATTTTGGAGACAGATTCAGTCTAAAGCGGTTTTAATGATCTCACATATTTTTAAATTGTCTGCAAAAAGTAATACATTTATGTCTTTATCAAATATGTTATCAATATCGTTTATAAATAGTAAAAACAAAATTGGGTCTAAATGAGAGCCTTATGGTAAATCACTAGTAGCTATAAATTGGTTGGAAAGGAATGAATCAATTTTTACCAGTAGAACTCTATCAGATAGAGAGCTAGTAAATCATTGAAAGAATTTTCTAATATCGAGGCTTATGGAATACTTTGTCAAACTACGTTTGTTTGTGTTGCAGAAGTGTGCTGCAGAAATAGCTCCAATTTTGACAAAACTCTTTAAAATCTCACTGAAATGTGGTTCTGTGCCCTTTAGTTGGAAAAAAGCGATCATTTTTCGTATACCTGAGAAAGGTGACCGCTCCAACCCGACCAACTACCGCCCCATAGCGATCACATCGATTCTGTCCATGGTGATGGAACGTGTGATCAACGACAAACTGCTCACGAACCTCGAGGAGAACAAAATTATTGACGACCGTCAATAGGGATTCCGGTGGAACTGCTCATGCGGTGATCTTCTCGCGTATGTGATGCATATTTGGGGGCGGTACCTAGAACGTCACGGTGAGATTCAAACGTTATTAGTGGACATTTATAAGGCCTTTAACGGTGTTTGGCACCAAGTACTTGTCAACAAACTGCCTTCTTACGGCGTTCCGTATTCTTGTGCACGTGGATTGCCGATTTTTTGAGGGAGAAGTCGATTGAGACGGTTGCCGACACTTTCATCTCTTCCCCACATTCGACAAATGTTAGCGTTCTACAGGGATCGGTTCTGTCGCCGTCATTGTTTTTGTTGTACAACAATGACCTCTTGACATTTGCACCAATCAATTGTTACGCGGATGACAGTATAGTCCATGATGATTTTTTGTTTGACAAGCCCCCAAAGGGTACACAAACTCGGGCTTTGTGGCAGAGACTAGACGGTTGCCTCGAGAGGGTTTCCTCTTGGGGTGAGAATAACCTCATCGAATTTAATGTTTCAAAGACCCAATCATATCTAATTACACCTAAATCGAGAGATCAAAATGATAATCCAGTCTCCTTCAATGAAAGCAATCTTCCGAACAAGCCATCCATTGATATTCTTGGTGTAACCTTAAGTGATCAGCTCAGGTATGGTTGCTCCATCGAAGCTAGAGTAAAGTTAGCCTCTCAGAAGCTGGACGTATTGTACAGCGCCCGCAGATATTTCAATAGTACATAACTGTTGATTCTGTAAAAATCGCAAGTTCGCCTAACTCTAGAATTTGGCAGCCACCTATGGTCTGGAGCCCCAAAATATCTAAAAAACCCTTGACTGTGCAAAAACGGGCGGTCAGTTTAATAGATTAGCCTATCTTATTAAACGAATTGCAATCTTTGGAGCACAGACGTCTGGTGGGTATGCTGTCCGTTTTCTACCGGTATTTTAATGGAAGATGCTCTGAGGAACTAGCGTCATTGATCCCTTCAACACCGGTGCACAGTCGGGGAATACGCCATACGCGTGCCTAAGATTTGTAGACGGTTGACATTTGTCAATAAGTACTCGAAATAAAAGTAAATATTATTTGATACAGATGACGACAATAAATTACATGTGTGTATGAACATACAATGGTTAAATACATAAAGTAAACATGACGAATATATTTTTAAGTATGCAGAGTGTATCAATAGACCCGATACCCAAAGGTACCCGATAGACTTTAACCAGCGATTCCTGAGCCTATTTGTACTAAAAAAAAATAAGTTTTTTCGCTGTCCGAGGGCATTTTTTTCAATTAGAAACTAAAAAAAATAATTTTCTCTTAATGAAACTGTTTATGTTCATCATTTCATTTTCAATCCAAGGTTTGCTTCTATTTTTATGTTTCGTTTAATGAAATTGTACTTGTACTTTGAGTAAAATATAAAATATGTCTAAAATATCTTCCACAACAGAGGTGAATTTCCAGCACGGAGAAAAAAAATACACTATGTATTTAAAAAAAAAAAACAAATACACTTAGTAAAATAACAAAATGGGTATAAGATAAATGAAAGAATGTTGTAGCAAGTTAATAATCAGTGATACCTTATTGATCAGCGGAGATAAATTTAGTAAGTAAAAATACATTTTCTTTTTCGAGAGATCAGCAGTATATAACACAGCACTAGAGAAAAAAATGTATATATATATATTTAAAAAAAACAATAACAGATTTATTTCCTGCAATTGAATATTTTAATAACACAATAATTAACACTGTGGAATAGTAAAAAAAATTATAAATCTCCTTCCTGCAATTGATAATATTAAAAACACAAAAATTAATACTATAGAATAATACATAAATAATAATAAAACAATTACTTATCTCCTTCCTGCAATTGTCATTCCTAATAATACAACAATCAATACTACCGAATTATATAGAAATAAATTAAAAAGAAATAATTACACACCTCTGCAATTGACATACTTAATAACTTCTCACATCTATAAACCCATACACACACACTTATACACTACACATGTTAGCCTGTAAATACAAGTATATATCATAAATTACAAGAAAATACATTTTAGGTACCTACTTTGTAAATTTAATTTCTAGAAATTGTTTTTCAATGTAACAAATGTACTGATTAGTTTCTATAATAATAATTTAAAAAAAAAAAACAATTACAGATCTCCTTCCTGTAATTGACAATCTTATTAAAACAGCAATTTATACTATGGAATAATTCAGAAATAAAAAAAAAAACAAAATTACAGATGTCCTTCCTACAATTGACAATCTTATTAACAGTTGTACGTGCGCGATACGATATCAAATATGTATCACGAATACAATAAAAATCCTCAATATAGTAAATTTATGTTTTGAGCAAAATCATTGGCATGAATTTCTTCTAACTGCGAACATAAAATAAATTTATTATCTTGTTTTGAGATGACAACATATAAAATGTCTTTTCATTATTGATCCATTAAAGAAAATTGGTTGTATAGCAAATTTTTGAACGGTCGTAAACCGCGCTTACGAAAATATGTTTTATCTTGGCGACACGATATTACATAATTTCACGAAAATCGAACCCGATACCTAACATACGAAAATCTATGGTCGTTGAACGCACGGGGAGTATAATCAGTACAAGGTGCGGCAACTATGTCGTAAGAAACGAAAAAGTTGTATAGATGGTGTAGTGAGAAATTAAATAAAAAATCTAGTAAAATTTTTCATAAGGGATATTTAAATTCACGACTTTATGCAATTGAAAAAAATCTTTTTATTATTCATAGGTGCATTCAGATGGCAGGAAAAATTATTAAAAACTATAACTTTCATTTTTGTCCTCATATTGGGCAATAAACATTTACCATTAATTTGTATTGTTTGTTTTCAAAAATGGAATGATTTTAACATTCACTATCATATAAAACAACTTTTAAAAGGTTCGATAATTGTGGAGTGTGTGCCAATCAGCAAAACACGGAAAAAAGTTGATAAATAGTCTAAAAACTGTTATGTAACAAAGTTCGTTACAATTTAAATAAGAGAATCTAGTCGTTTGTAAAATACGTCCAGCTGCTCGTGTCTAGTTTCGCGCCCCGACACCAGCGAGACCGGCCATACAATCCAGAGGTGCGTACAACGTGCTTAGAGCCCGTGGCCGCCCTGCGTGGTTTCTGGCGTCATCTTGCCTTTCATGCTTTTAGTTCATTGTAAACTCATTGTCCTTACATAAACCTAATTAGTAAATTCAGTGATCAGTGCATTAACTTCCTGTGAGTCACAGGATAATATCTGTGTGGGACTCAGCGTTCCTTGGCGTCACCTTTTGCGATAGAGCCGCGTGCTGACAGACACCGATCGACCTATGTAAGCTGTAACTATTTCCTCTTTATATGTGCCGTAAATCACCATGTTTAAAGTAACTTGCCCTATTTTAATGGTACTGAACAGAGAGAATTCTAGATTAATAGATAGGGTGTGTGTTGCTATTTGTTAGTATATGCTTCCGCATGTGTACCCACTGACTTCCCGTAAAATAAGCACTGTCTAGAAAACTCACCATTTTTTTTGGTAGTTAAGTACCTTTTTTCACTGAGCCCGGCATGAAGCTGTTGCCGACTCACAACTGCAGAAGAAGGGTTACCTGTTCTAACCGCTGAGCTATTCAGGTAAACTTGGAGTCTAGCGCCCTTCGCCCGTCCTCCAGGTGAGTTTAACCTAACCTGCTACTTTTACACTGTCGCTCCAACGTGCTTTAACTGCCTTCTATTACACTGACGGCCAACTTAGGGCTTCCTATTACAAAACACACAAATAACAACGTATATCACAACAAACAACAACAAAAACGACATTTTGATAATCCTAGCGTTCTTTGTCGGCAACAATCGACAGTCTGGTGATATTTGAATTCAAAGAAATTCGTGGACATGATGCATTTAAGCGTACTACACTATTCTTGCGTGTATGCAGTTATTAAAAAAAAAACTGACGTAACGTTTAAGTGGCTGGTATAGAAATTTCATTAAATAATACGTAATATAATCTGTTATTATTAAAGAGCATCGCTCCATGCAGTGATACAATGCTTTAGGTCAAAAGGGATTGATTCTTGAAAGATTCTCCCCGTTTTAACGAAACCGTCAACGCTGGCTAATAGTATATTATCCTATATATTGAATTAAATGATTGCGTCCTGGAATAATAATAATAATAATAATTGGATTACTTCTGCCGTTTTCGTGGGAAAATCACCACAAGGGCGCTCGGAAGACATTAATAAAATAAAATATTGCAATCCTGTGAACATTATTTTAACTTTTTGTTAAATTTTGGCTACCATGCATTTCAGGGGATATTTTGATAATTCATCACATTAAAATCAAAGTTTCCAAAATTTTTTCACTTTGAACATCAGTTATTTCTTGTGTTTAGAGATACAGTATTTGATATGCACATTAAAAGTGCGATATACATAACCAATTAAGATGTAATTTACTCGGATGTTTTTTGTGGTTTCTCAGTCCGGTCGACCAATCAGTGACTATGTTGGCATCGCGTCCGGGTCTCACTCAGACATCGTTGATTCAATTCCTCGGCCTGCTAAGTTCCCTGTAAACCCTTGACTCTGTGCAGAAACGGGCGGTCCGTTTGATAGATTCGCCTATATTAACAAACGGTTTGCAATCTTTGGAGCACAGACGTCTGGTGGGTATGCTGTCCGTGTTCTACCGGTATTTTAATGGAAAATGCTCTGAGGAACTAGCGTCATTGATCCCTTCGTCACCGGTGCATAGTCGGGAAACACGCCAAAAGCGCGCCCAACTTTTGCACACGGTTGACATTTGTCACATGAGAACGGGTCGCTTCTACGATTCGTTCTTGTGTTTAACAGCTCGGCTGTGGAATGATCTGCCGGCCTCTGTGTTTCCTCTATCCTATAACATTGGTCTCTTTAAGACCCAAGTTAACTCCTTCCTATCCTCTAAAAGACCCTCCACACAGCATCCCCAAAGATGATATAGGCCTTGAGGGAAATTATTTCCCTCAGAGTCTCCTATGTGGAGTTACTGTAAAAAAAAAAAGTCATCCATCACGACACAAGCAACATCTTTCGCTTACTGTAATGTTAGGAGGAGATTTAGGAATATTGTCAGGTTATTCGTAATCCGAGAATGTTTGCTTAATTTAACAAAAAAAAAAATTAGTTCTTCATACTGTCTAAATCTGTTCACGACTGTGCGGAAACCGGTTTGAATATTCTTAGGTAATTTGATGTATACGCAGATTTTGAGTGTTTTATTTATATGTAAGAAATATATAACGATTCTTATATAAAATTATTAATACAAAAATGGTTATTCATTGGACCAGGACCCTGTATGGGACAGTATCGATGCTTAAAGACGTCCACGGACTCTACACTCGATAAAGTTTACTGCCGGCCATGTGTGGGTAATAAAACCCCGTCTGGGGATGACTATCAAACCGGTTATTGATGGATTGATCGCTTTGGCGGGGTTTACAGCCGCATAAACCAGATAAATGAAATAGAGACGATAAAATTGTTATGTCCTTATTGCTGTGGGAGGAATTAGTCAATATTCACCGGGAGTCCGGTGGCGGAGGTCCACTGGGCTGCTGTTGTTTACAGCCACCGGGAAATAAGAAATGTAACCTTGAACCTAATATGTTCTTCAAATAAAATCATTTTACCATACTTTTAGCTTGTTGGTTTCGGTTAAGCAATATTAAGCTGAATGAAGCCTGGAAAGAGATGAGGAACGTTAAGGTCCTGAGGGAAATAATGTCTTTTGGGAATGTTGAGTGGGGGCCTTTTTGAGGAAAGGAAGGAGGGAACCTGAAGAAACCCATATTGAAGGAGGGAGTGGAAACACAGATACTGGCAAATCATTCCACAGCTGAGCTGTTGAAAACAATAACGAGTTATAGAAGAGACCCGTTCTCATGTGACAAATATCAATCGTTTGCAAATATCGAAATTCTGGTAGAATAAGGACACCATTCTCACCTCACGTCTGTGCTACAAAGATTTGCAAACCGCCTATTTCCATTTCTGTACAGGTTTTTCAGGTATTTTGGGATTTCACACCATTTGAGGTGAGCCACCATTTTACCGACGGAGGTATAAGGTGACTGATGGTCCCTCCTCCGCAAAAGTCAGGATTTTATTTTCTGTATAGGCAAAGTAGCATTTATTTTCTAACGACTCTAGACCCTCAAGTATCCCTGGTTACAGTAGTATTAAAACAGGATAAATTACTTGCCTAATATCTACACTTATTTCCTAGACGAGTGTATCGTCATAGAATGGATTTATCAAACAATAAAAAAGTTAACAAATATAATAAAATTACGGTTTCAGACCAGGTGGCTGCCAAATTCAACAGTGGGGCGCACATGCGTATTTTACGCCCGGCTTCTGAGAGGCTAATGTAACTCTGGCTTCGATAGAGCCCCCGTACCTGAGCTTACCACTTAAGGTTACACTAAGCATGTCAAAAGAAGGTTTGGTTGTTTTTTAGCAATTCAGATATGATCACAATACATTAGGGGAGAGTGGGGATGGGGAAGGTATGGGACAATTTTAGTAAATTTAAATATTGGAAAAATTTTAAATCACAGGCTTACACAATTGAACTAGAGACATGTATTTAAGTTATAAAGTATATTTAATGATCTAAGAGGCAATTTGCTGGCACGTCTACTTCATCCCACTCCTCCTGATAATTCCACTTGAATCTAGGACCTCGTGAGGTCCTGGGTTCCAGCCCCAGCTGCTTCAGTAACCCTTTTCATTTCTGTGTTTTTTTCGGTTTAATGTTTCATTTTAAGAGTTGTTAATATTATTTGATGATAAAAAATATATTATATTGCGGTTTATAAGCTTCAATAAGTTATTCCAAAATTGAATGATTTTGTTAACTTTACAAAAACTCTCAAATCTTATTTCGGAAGCGTGCATTTTTTTGTATACCTCGCCTACTATGCTCACTTTTCGTAATTTTGTTCAGTTTTTAATTTTACCCTCACGAAGTTTGGGATAAGTGTAACCGATCGGTAGTAAAAAAAAATTAAAATTGTTGTTTAAAACAACGTGTTTCTTATATTTAATAAATATATTTCTTTCGTTATTTGTTTACCGCTATGTTTTTGAAGTGGTGGAAACACAAAAACCACCAATGTTTTATTTCGCATCTCACAGCAAATTGACATTCCACTCGAATTCACCTATCAGTTTAAATTTCCTTTCAAATTTGTTTACAAAGATAAAGCGTTTGTTCAGGATGTCAGACCATTACTCAAACAATTATTCGCAGATTATATTTCTTCATCGTTACTATTTTTTTCTCTCTATGGTGCAATAAAATGTATGTCACGGAACTGCCAGTAAGCAAAATTAGAGGCCTCCGTGGTCGAGTATAAGGTCCTCAACTACGAATCCGGAGGTCGCCGGTTCGAATCCGGCGAAATCTAACACAAAATAATTAAGTTTTATTTAAATAATTAGCGTAATTTCAAAATTAATTCATATAAAATAATCAAATCGTATATAGTATACTTTCGGGATGTTCCATAGAATTAGATACTCTTAGAATCGTTCTGATGAAAGATCACCATTCAGAAATTAAACGTTGTTCGAAATGGCTTTCGCCGTATTTGATGAACAGATCTAAATAACCAGATATTTCCCAGCTATCCTCTACCCCATATCCTTCCTCTCCCCATTCCTTTCAGCTTTAAAACACATCCTAATTGTTCCCACTGATTCTAATTATTCAAATGAAAAATATGGAGTATGGGGGTTACCGCTGTAGGATTCAAACTAGATTCATATCAATTTCCGCGGAGAGTCCTTCCCACCCACCCATTGAACTCTAAATTATAATATATCATATTTCCCCTTAATGCTTTCTAGTAAGGAATTCTTACGACAAAACTTTTCATGTCTATTAATGAGGTGGAACTTCAAAATATATCAAAACAAGGAAAACTTTACTTGTTTCCGAATTTCAAAAATATGGTAATTATAAAAAAATTCTTCAAACTATTACTTTACCAAAACTATATTACGGAATCCTTCACAAATAAAAACAAGTTGACAGTATCTATACAGACTTTTCAAAAGCTTTTGATAAAGTATCCCATAAATTATTACTTAGAAAATTATATGCACTAGGACTGAGAGGCAACATGTTGGATTGGTTCTCATGTTACTTATCTAACAGAATCTTGTTCGTCAAAATTAAGTCTTTAAAATCTAAGGTACTTAATGCAACTAGTGGTCTGCCGCAAGGAAGTCATCTCGGTCCCATTCTATTCCTAATATTCATTAATGGCATAATAACCTGTTTCGACGATGTAAAAGTTCTACTTTTTGCCGATGATATTAAACTATACAAAGAAATATTCAATATTAGCAACTGCATAATCTTACAGTTAAACATCGATAAATTACATAATTGGTGTATCGCTAATAACTTATTTCTCAACGTTGATAAATGCAAGACACTGACATTTTGTCGAATCAAAACTCCGTTATCATTTAACTACGCTATAGATAACAAAATCTTGGAAAAAGTCAACGAAATTAGTGATCTCGGAGTTTTGTTCGATACACAATTAAATTTTGTAAATCACATACAACAAATAACTAATAAAGGTATGAAGACATTGGGTTTTTATTTAGAACTATCAAAGATTTTGATTCGCTGGAAGTTATAAAAATCGTATATTTGTCATTAGTGCGCAGCATATTAGAATACAATTCAATAGTGTGGTCCCCATACTATATCATTCATATAAAAAATATTGAACGCGTGCAGCGCAAATTTTAACGTTTTATTAACTTCAAACTACACATACCAATACAACACATAAACTATACATTCTTGCTAAATACACTCAAAATTCATACTTTAGAAAACAGAAGAAAAATAACAGACTTAACTTTTTTATTTAAAATTATTTATTCCTCATTAGACTGTTGTGAACTCCTGCAACTAATCAATTTCAAAGTACCTCATCGAGAAACTCGGCAAAATATGTTATTCTGTAACAATAATTCTGGGACAAACTGCCAAATGCATGCACCCATTTCTCGTCTACATATACTTGGAAATAAATTCACCTCTGCTATAGATATATTTAACATAAGTTTAGACATGTTTAAAAGATACCTGAACGATATTTTTATGTTGCAACAATTATAAGAGCTTCGTATAAGAGCTATTGTTTAATTATTTTTTTTTCTATATATTATCTTTATACTCATCTACAATCCAAAAATTTGTTCCTCTTTTTTTCTTTCTATGTATCATATACCAGATTATGTATTATGCAATTCCATACATTTTTACATCATCCGAAATATAAAAACACAATGATTTTTTTTCACAATGTCATGCACTCATATTATAAAAGTATTATATTATGCACTTGTGTATTATGTATCATGTAGATCAGGCTATTAATATTTTTATTAAAAAAAAAAAAGTAGTATCTACAAATTAAAAACCTTTCCCTTTGTAACTTCTCTGTGGCATGCACTTATACATTATTATACCTTCATATATATTATAAATATGTTACACTTATATACCAACTATGCATCATGTTATTTTTTTTTAAAGTTCTGTACTCATAATCATTTTAATGTTAAAATATGTAAAAGCCCTTTGGGGCGTTAATGAATGAATAAGATGAAATAGATGAAATACAATGAAATGTAAAGTATTGAAGGACCTGAAATGTAAAGTATTGAAATATTGAAATATTTGACTTCAGTAAAATTAAAAGTAAACAACAGTAAATAGTTCAGAACTAAATGTTTGTCTTTCCCAGTTTTGTTTAGGGTTTTTTATCCAGTTAAGATCTTTTCCCTAAAAAAGTCATGAAATGTAATTAATAAATTCAGTCAATTTAAATAAACCATCAGATGGTAATAGTAATAAGGCCAAAGTGCCGGAGTACTAGTTAGCCAGAACACATGAGGGGTATTTGTATAAGCCCCAGCTAGTTAGAGGATTACGAAAGAATCCGTAAAAGCAAAAAAAAAAAAATCAATGAATGAATAAATAAATAAATAAAATAAAGGCAATAGACAAATACCAGAGTTTCACGAAGGCGCATGGGGACTTTTTGATAAATGATTGTGATAGTGTTAGTAGCCTATTTCGCGTATTCAAATATAGGTGTGTATATTGTTTAGGTTTGTCGGTATATTTGTGTATGTGGATGTTTATGTGTGTGTATATGTGTTTGTATATGTATATATGCCGAAGGGTGTGTTTATGTGTGTGTATATGTGTTTGTATATGTATATATACGTAAGGTTGTGTGTATATGTGTGTACATATGTGTATATATACGTACATGTATATATTCTTATATGTCTGGAAAAAATAATATCAATTTTAAAGATTCCACAATGTGTCGATGAGAACTGTTTTTCGGGCGAATAAAAATGTACTTGTATGCAAGGTCCGGGAAGTTTTGTTATTTCCGTGTTGCTTTTACTTTTAAGGGAGCAATTTTCGTTGAAAGGGAAAAAAAACTGTTTATGGAAGTTTGTTGAGAAGTCGCCTTAAAGCGTAGTTGCAAGTTTTTCTTTGGCATTGATAAATGGATTACCTTAAAACTGGGAAAAGAAAAACTTTCCCAAAATAAAGGGAAATAATGAAATACAAAATACCTTCGGCATTTTGTTAGGGAAACTCAAATCAATTTGGCTAATGGATAACGATTGAAATTTGTGTCAACCTTTGTATTTATTTTTTAATGATACTGAAATTATGACAGTTTCAATATTAGAAGGCTTTTTATGAAGTTAGGAACAACAATATATTCGTCCATATGTAAACTCAAGGTTATTTAACTAGTTACTTAATAAAACACGGGAATTATTTCTATGCATTTAGGTGCATCCTTGATTTACGTACAAGTCGACACCACATAATATTTCTCTTGAGCATGCCCAAAATGAACCATCTACGAGTCAGAAGGTTACATGTTAAGGAGGTCAGTTCGTCTGATTGGCAGTTCGTTGTTAACAAACCGACTGCCATCACTAATGCACAGACGCAATATAGGTATGCTGAGTTTGTTCTACAGATATTTCTATGGAGCCTGCTCGAAGGAGCTAGCAGCGTTGATCCCTTCTGCGCCGGTCCACGTGCGTGAAACTCGACGGACACGAGGGGAACATCCGTTCACAGTTGATGTTGGCTTTATGAGAACGGGTCGGCATCTGTCTTTCCACTGACATTTAATCCGGGCCTCTCATTAAAAAAATCCATTCCTACAGCCCCCTCCTTAACCCGCCTAACAACGCTGCTCTCTATACATACAGGGGCAAAGAAATGTAAAAATAAGGGATGTGCACAATGTTCAATCTGCTACGTGGATGGTTTAAAAACTCATCTATCATGGAGGGCATTCATTTCTATGTTCTTGATGGTTATCTCCATCACCGACAGCATAGACTGTTTTATCTCCCGGCCTGTAGGACCAACTTGCCAATGGTCATGCCTGTGGGGAAGGCAATCTTGTGGTAGAACTGGATCAATTAGTATATTTTTTTTTATTTTTTTTTTTTTTATATGAATACCTCACAAGAGTCCCAACTGCTCCCAACCGTCTGGAGCCAGTGAGACTATGGCATTCCCAATTGGGGAATGTTGTGAGGCTGAAGGTATTGGGGAGAGGAAGGAGAAGGGGGAAGAGGAAGGTGGTGAAAAGGGGAAATACCTGGCTATTCAGATCTGGTCACCAAACACAGCTAAAAGCCATTTCAAGCAACGTTTCAATTCTGAATGGTGGTCTTTCACCAGGGCGATACTGAGAGTATCTTCCACTCTGATAGACATATAGACATATGACGAAGCTGCTTTAAAACGGCAAACTTTGTTGCCGCTGGTATAAAGTGTACCTACTTCTAATTTTTTAATTGTACGGCATGTTCAATATTGCTTTATAATTTTTATGCATTCAAAACCTCGTGTACCAGACGTAATCTGGCACACAGGCGAACTGTAGAGGCCGACTGATCCCAATCTACGGAGCGAGGCTGGGGGGGTGAGGTAGCACTCCTACCGTTCCTTTTGCAAGGAGGAACCTTACTGACGACAACGACTTTTGTTAACCTTGTCCGAGGCAATCGCTTATTGGGTCCAGTCCGAGGCAGTAGTCCGATGGGGGTAAGCAGTGGTCAGAGTGAAACAAGGCCGGTGGTTCAGAAGTCAAAGCGAGCGGTGGAGATAGAGAAGTACTTGACTGGCGTTTGCAGGCTATTTATTACGGTCTACCAAGCGCAGACCGTCGGTGTCGTGTGGATGCCTGACAAGTCTGTCTCCCTCCCACTAGCCGTACCGCTCTAACGTTTTTATTCAGTCATTTAACTAAGAGCGGTTGGTGGAGAACAAGCTCGCCACAGACCGCCCGTTACATATATTAACAAACAATATTTTAATCACAAGTGTGCCGCGTCATAACATTTCGGGAGAGGCGGGACGTCCGATACACCTCGTCAATTACAAAATTTGTAAAGTTAAAAATAAGGAATTGAATTGAATTGAAAAGGAGATTTTTCCATAAATTTAATTTATTCATAATCGTATTACACACTCAGAGAAGGTTTCAGGTGTAAATCCCGTTCCGCTTTTTTCATATTCTAGCGAAAGAACTCTCTCCCTATTTACAGATACGCAAATTAATTTAACTTAAATTATTACCACATTGGCAAGAATTTTAACTCGACTATACGGAGAACATATAACCAAAAACCCAATGCACAATATGTTACCCAAACTGCCTTTCCATCTACCCTTACATGAATCCTGTGTTCCCTTCAACCCCCTTCACCATAGTTATTGATATATTTATTCGAGTTTTTATTCCAGTGGGCCACCCAATCTGCCATATTACATGAGATACATGTATAACATAATTGTTATACTTTACTTACGTAATTTAGGTAAAATTTATCAGGGTTAAATTATCCATAAGTTGGTATAGTTTTCAATTTGTAGTGTTAAATCTATGTTAATTTTAAGATTTTCTGTTAAATTTCCATAAAATAAACAAAAAAGTAAAACAAGCAGGAAGAAGGAGAAATGTAATTGAAATAGCTTATCTCCATATTCGTCACTAATGCATATTAATCGTCTTTACAAAATCTGAAAATATACTTTCTAATGAGTAGGATTTATTTTGTAGTCATTATTACGTAACTTAGTACGTCATTATATTTATGTAATTTAGGGTCACTCAAAATATTATTTCAGTATTAGCAAAATATGTGAAAGAATGGCTTATTTCACAATTGTATGATTATAGGTACATTTCCTAGCAATTAGGAAGAACGTGGTTATGACAGTCCATATTAAATATGTGTTTTTCTATGGTGTGTTATGAAAAATGTTAAAATCTTCATCGATGGAAAAATGTCAGTTTTTGAAATTTTTTAGCAATAATCCTATATCGACTGTCTCCGTCTTTTTTTATCCCTCGATATGTGTTTCTTCTCTGTTAAATAGAATGTAGTACTTCTAAACCATACAAATATTAATAAAACTAAATATCGTGACCGTTATTAAATACAATAACATTTAAATGATAACATACCAGCCTTCGGAAGGTGCAACAGTCATCACTCGGAATAAACCGTTAAATACATTGTTAGATTTTCAAACAAAACGTAGAATAGAGAATCTATATATATATGTAAAATCCCACAAATATACAAGTATTATTAATGATCGTTTTTAAATCAATAAAGCTCTTCTGATACAGGAAGCGGAATCAACCACGCACTGAATCAAAATCTGAGCAACAATTAAAACAGGGTAAATGCAAACTATATGGAAGTGGTTTTTCTTGAATTATTTTTCTTCGTTTTCCCCAGCGCTAAATACGAAATAGTTTTCCAGCAAACGACTTTAAATTTTACGATTTAGTTTCAACCGAGCAGCTGTGATCAGCCGTTATTTGGTGATTTTACACAATTAAAGCTTGTTGGTTATTCTAAGCAGTTAACTTCGTGCGTTAACATTGTTCCGCCGCTGCTAAATCACCAGAAATAAAAACAATTAAATCACTTGTTGTGAAACTTTAGTCGGTTTGGATTTTATGGGCGGCGATAAAATACGCTAAACGACCTGTTTTTTTTATGTTATCAAAATAGAATCATATTACGAAATGATATCATTTCTTTGGTTTTATGTATCTCCATTTTCACGTTAATAATATATTCGTTAAATGGTATAAATCTGTAGCGTAACCTTGTGGAAGAAAATAGTTTTCCATATACGATAAGAATTATTATTACTAAACTTCGCGAAATTATGAAGAATTTGTCACATATTCATTTATAAACACGTGTCGTTGCTAAGTTTGATACATCTCTGAAGTGTTATTAAAGGGTGACTGCACTAATCTCGACATAATTAACCTTTGAAAGCATTCACATGACTTTATAAATAAGAGATTTCATCTCAGTGTGAAGTATTTGTAAGTATTTCGACCGTTGAAATAGCAACATGTGGCAGGTAACTCTAGTCGGATTGAGCCCATGCATAAGGTGTGTAATAATAATAATAATAGTTGGATGACTTGTATAGCGCCGTTTTTGTGAAAAATCACCTCAAGGGCGCTGTACAAATATTTCTTAACTAATTATGTACAGACAGATACAGAAAAACATACTTACCTGGCAGGTCGCTTCAGATGAACACAGTTTTTAGAAAAATTTAATTATAGAGATGATAGTTTTACATGGTTATTTGTTTCTCCTTTTCTATTGATGTTACATTTATTAGATGATCGGTGGCACAAGAAGAGTTGGTATTATTGAATTATTGGTATTAATTTTTAGGACTGAAAAGTATTCATAAAATGAATTTTAGGACTCGAAAATATCTATAAAATTACTTTACTCGGCGTAAGAAGCTTTTAATAAATATGAACGTTTTTATTTATTTATTTTTTATTTTTTTTTATTTTACACTTTGGATGTTTACAGTGTTGCGGGCTGTGGACGCATTTGCGCACTGATGCGTGAATTTTTAATTATATTTTTATTTTATTTTATGACTTTAGGTAAGTACTAACCGGCCAGCCTAGCTAAGCAATTTACAGGTGAATTTATGGATACGATTGTCTGAAAAGATGTGTTTTAAGTTTACTTCTGAATTCTGTTGAGGTACACTACAGGTAATTTCAACACTACAGGTAATTTCATTCTACATTAAACTATTTTTTTTCATAATAGAGCAGCTCAAAAAAAGTGGTAGCAGAGAATAGAAATTAAAATATGTCTAGAGGAATCCATTCCCGGCTTGTCTGTCCGTGTAGGATATTTTGACACTTTTCACAACACATCGATAGAAGAAAAATAAAATAAACTATTAACCGTGATGGTTGCAAAATGGTACATGCTTGCTAATATCAACAGTTGTTTAATGATATTGCTTTTGTAATTTCTTCAAAAGATTGGTATTTACTTTGTGGCGTCATTATTAATAAATTAATTAAAAAAATCTTAGATATCACCATTTTATTAATATGTACATATCAACAAGTTTCGAAAGCGAGCTTTCCTCATCAGGAATATAAAAAATACTGTATGTTTTGTATTCTGTATTTTCCTGATGAGTAAAGCTTTGCTTTTGACTTAAATTAAATGAAAATGTTCATAAATCGAAAGTGAATAATTTATCTTTTTCCATTCAATATAATACAAATTGTGGTTTTAACAGTACGATTAGACCTAATGTATACTTCACCTCTAATCGTAATTACGAATAATTTTTGGTTTCGGGATAAATAATAACTTGAGGGGATTAACGTAAAATTTGAAATGAAATCACGCATTCCTTGTGCAGATGGCGACAAGAATGAAATTTTCAATACCGGCGGCATGTTTCAATTTATGCAAAAAAACATCACCAAAATGCATATTTTATTTTATTTTGTAAAGCTCAACCATAAATGTAAAAAGGTTTTTCTGTCATATTCTAAGAAAAACTTATTTTGCCACAATGAACAATATGACAATATCCGAAAAATGGTTCGTAAGTAAACGATTTTGGATTTTAGGTTTGATCCTCTTTTTCTAGGCTTATAAAAAGACTCACCAAAAAAATGCCCGTTTAAACCAAAGGCCATGGTGTGTTCTACTTGCAGCATTTAAATAAATCATCTATAATATTTCTAGGCCATCAACTTTTCAAACCAAAAACACATTATTTTGCATTACTTCCCCTTGCGTCGCCTTAATATCAAAATTTGCGATTACTGCTTTTGTGGTTTAAGGGTAACGGCTGCGAGGCCTGTTCCATACAAAACATTATTTTGGATTTGAGGCCAAAATACTCACCTAAAGCTAATGATTTTTTTTTCATAAAAAGTTATAGTAAATATACAGTACGGATTAGAAGTAATCTATTTATTTTTGTTTTTCATTGTGAAATATAGGCCATTAAATGAATTGATTTTACGCGATTTTAGAGGCACTTTTAGCAATTATTTGGGGGCTATCGGTGATTAATTAACAATAATAATAATAATAATAATTGGATGCTTTTTATAGCGCCGTTTTAGTGAAAAATCACCTCAAGGACGATGTACAAATACAACTTCCTATTCTTTATCTAATTATGTACAGACAGATACAGAAAAACATACTTACCTGGCAGGTCGCTTCAGATGAACACAGTTAGAAAATTTAAGTATAGAGATGATATTTTTACAGTTGCTATTTTATCCTCCTTTTCTATTAATGATACATTAATTAGAATATTGATGGCACAAGAAGAGTTGGTATTTATTTGAAATATTTATAATTTTTAGCACTGGAAAATATTTATAAAATGACATTAAAAAGCGTAAGAAGTTTTTAGTAGACATTTTTTATTTATTTTTACATTTTTAGTGATTTACAGTGTTGCGGGCTGTGAACGCATTTGCGCACCGATGCGTGAATTTTTAAATCTTTTCTACTTAATGACTTTAGGTAAGCATTTACCGGCTAGCCTAACTTAGCAATTTACGGGTGCATTTCTTCAATTTATGGATGTGATCGTCTGAAACGATCAGTTTTAAGTTTAGTTCTGAATTCCGTCTAGTCTTTGATAATTCTTAAGTCATGCGGCAGTTCATTCCAGGCTTTAGGTCCTGATACTCGAAAAGCACGATCACCCAACTTAGTATTAGGTGTGCGCTTTTATAGCTGATGACGCTTCTGACCTAAGGGTGGACAGCCGTGAATTGGTATTTTCAGGAATACACAGTTCTGATAAGTAAGCCGGAACCATTCCGTCAAGTGGCTTAAATACCATCGAGCAGAGCTTGAACTGGATTTTTTCAGGACATTTGAGCTAGTGGAGATTTTTGAGATGTTTTGAAATGTGAGAATATTTAGATAAGTCTTGCTGCAGCGTTGAATACTGATTTCGATTTGTTAATTTGGTATTTGGGGAGACTTGCATATATTCCGTTGCAGTAATCTAGACGTGACACAACGTACGAATTGAAAACAGTTTAGTTGCCTCTGTTGGCAGGTTTCTCCGTACTGCTTTGATTTTATTTAATTCGAAGAACCCCGTACTTACAGTTCTGTTTACTTGAATTTTAAGGGAAAAGTCTGCATCCAGATTAACACCGAGTAATTTGACACACGTTTTCGGCATAATGTCACTTTCTGAAATATTTATTGGGGAGTTATCAATGATATGCCGACATCTGTTTATGGCGGTCCAGAGAAACTCAGTCTTTAACGGATTCAGCTTCAGTTATAATATGTAAAAGTCAAAATGTGTCAATGGTTCAAATAAATAATAAAATATTGAAAATTTTGCCAAAAAAAAAATTCTGAATTTAAAAAGGGGGCTATCTAGTCTACCTGTATATCACTGTATTAAGCGAGAACCTACAAAATAATGAAATATACATTTCGAGGCAAATTTGTTTCTTAAAACTTCTGTTAATCCCTCAACGTCAAGAACAGCCAGTTTCCTGAATTTTTTTCATTTCTCTGGAATTTTGCGTCTATTTAGGGTAACAAATTATTATGGAATGTGGAAATAATATTAAACGGTCTTGCAGATACTTGTCTCTCCTTTGTGGGAGTGGCAAAATGTTATTTTTTGAGACGACATCGATGCCTATCAGAGGTTATACTATGTCGTTTGAAGTATGTTTGTAATATCATAACTTACCTACCTCAATTCAAGAGGTCCTTTATTTTAATATATATATATATATTGTATTACATTATTCAACCGTTATCTTAAAATATGTTATCTTTTTTAATTTTCTTTCATACCATTCATATGCGCCCATAAAAATATAGATGTTTTCTAATCACCATCTTTAACCAATATTATTGATCATGCGATTTAAAGGAGTTTTTATTTTTCTTCTGTCTATGTTTACGTTTTTGCGTGGTGTGTAAAATATTTATTCTGATTTCATTTCACAAAAAAAAGTTGCACTGGTAAGCAGACTAGGCGAACAGATGTGGCCCGTCAAGTCGAGAGTCGCGTATGCCAATGTTTTTGACAGACGTGTTTGAACGGTTTTCTAGTAGTGGTGTTAGGGGCGCTAGTGTGTTGTTAGGTGTTTTAATCTGTGGCCAGCAGTGGCTACAATACCATTCTCAACCAACGTTTAAGGATTTTAAATTCATAAAATTATCTTTTGTAAATTATCTGCTCTATGTTTTTGTCACATATTCTGTTAAAGGGAAAAATTACAATCAGTTTTATTTACCGTAATCCTCAAACGATCAATTCCGCTGTTTGCGGAATATCTTTGATCGAATTTAGAACAATATGTACCGTTGAAAAGGTACGATTTATTGTAAATTAAAGGAATTACACTTTCTCTGAATATATTTTTAAAAAGAATTGATAACACTATCGTAATTTTAATTTTAACTGCCTATTTAATAACAACACAACATTACCCTCAATCATCTAGTGAAATCGGAAGTATAATAAAATTTATATACTTAGTGCCTATATTCCCCTTTGTGACATTTCATTTGAGTTTAATGATGAAATAAATGCAATTAGTTTTGGGTGCACGCAGCCGTCATCAGGTGTGTAAATTTATTGTAACTCCATTAAATGTGTGCAGTACACGCGAAACAAGCTTTTTTAAATGATTTTTTTCAAATACAGGTCTACATCGTTAGCGTTATTTTTTAACCCCTACAACTTCATTCATTACTGCTTCATTTCGGAATAAACAAATTGTTTTTTTTTTATGTGAATACCGCACAGGAGTCCCAACTATCTGGAGCCGGTGAGACTATGCCATCCCCAATTGGGGAATGTTGTGAGGCTGAAGGTAGTGAAGAGGGGAAGGAGAAAGGTGCGGAAATACCCGGCTATTCAGATCTGGTCACCAAACACGGCTAAAGCCATTTCAAGCAAAGTTTCAATTCTGAATGTTGGTCTTTTATCAGAGCGATACTGAAAGCATCTTCCACTCTGGAACGTGCGCAAATATTCTTTATATTATTATTAATTAATTAATTATAAAAAACACAAAAAAAATTCAATAACATTTTCTTACGCTCGCCGGGATATGAACCCGCGACCTTCTTATTTGTAGTCGAGAGCTTTACTCCTCGACCACGGACGCATTTAATTCAGATAAAGTCTTGCCTTCACCACATAAAAAGTAAAATTTATTCTTTAATATGATCTCAAACGTCGAAAACACAGAATTTATCGCCGACGCAATTATTTTTTACTTAAATAAAAAAATGAAAAAAATAGGAATTCTAAAAAGTGATAAAGAATAAATGAATCTTTGTTTATACAAAGCATTTGTTATTGATAGTCTTGTATTCAAAGCGAAGATTTCTGAACATCAAAGGTAGAATATTATGTTTGTTACCGTCCTTTTAATCATCTAATTGGGTAATTTAAAAAAATCGTGTTCAATGGGCATCTCCCTATGAAAGCAAACTCCATACAAATGGTTAATATTCTAATAAAACAAAAATACAATCCCCTCACGTGGTATAATTGATCGAATCTTCTACAAAAGCTTTTTATTAGAGCATGTGCACATGCTAAAACGTCAAGCAATACATCCAGTGAAAAACTAACAAAATACGATCATGTTGCTCTCAGCGTCACTCTAAACATCACCACCCGTGGGACCTGTTCGACTAAAAACTAAAAAAGCCTATAAAAGCTTTCATGGTTGCTCACACATCTTTATCACAGGCATTAGGCTAACAACAGTTAATATGCCTTGACTGTTTTAACTTTGTTGCTTCCCTACAAAGCTTTATGAGCTTTTGTCAAACAAAATGTTTGCGACAGAACGCAAAGAGCAGCCAGACGGTGGAAAACGAATTGCTCTCAATTTATCGGCAGTCTGCCGATAGAGGGGCAGCACTATTGATTGAGAATGTAACTTCCTGCTCAGGTTCTGTACTTCATCCGGTAGCTGGGCGATTTGGTGGCACAGCGGTCAGCTGTTGGACTCTGGAACCAGTGCCAGAAGTTGCGGTTTCAAATAACGACGAGGGCAAAACATTAAATTTGTTTGTTTTTGGTAGAATTTTATGATCTTGTAAACAGAATAGTTGAGGTGGATTAGCAGGTGGAATTTGTTGTTGTAATACGGATACACAAAAAATCTTAGTTTTCGTTCGTGAGAGACAACCATTTAGAATCTAAGCGTTGCTTCGTTTGAAATGACTTAAACCGTGTGTGTGATCACATCGCAATAGTTACCATATAGTATCTTACAAAACTACCGTTCATTTATTTTTCTATCAATTTCCCACTTCAGTAAGTGTTATCAAAAATCATTACCTACTTTTTTTGTTATTTTATGGCTTTCACCCATTAAGGGCGATCTTGGCCATGTTTAATCACTTATATTTTAATAGCGCAGATTATTTTTAAAATTGGTTACTTTTAAACAGGATATAATATTTGGGCGAATAAAATTTAAGCCGATAAGTTACAGTGTAAATTTGTGTATTTTTAATCCCCAATGAGTTAAATTTTAATGATATTTTTATAAATATATATTGCTAGTCCCCGAGGACAACATGGCACGATCAAGTGAATCAAATACTTGAGTCGGGCTATGTCAGAAGTCGGAATAACAGAAGAGAATGTATGAGGCGTTGTATGAATGTGAATGAAGCAGGAAGTGTATGCCATGATCGAGAAGTTTGGCGGTCCGTCCTCTCTGTCTACCCCTGCGGAAAAACGGCGTGATGGTTAGTTAGTTAAATTGTTAATTTGGAGAGAGTTGAGACTTAGAAGGCAGGGAATACTGGTAGGGAGTTCAATTTTAAGTTTTACCAATTCATACATAAAGTTTGGGAATTGGTCATTGATACATTGGATACTCAAAGAGATTATGGTCCAGAGTATCCTCTGACTCACAATCACAGTAAGAGCTGACTATGTGGAATGGAAGCGAGGTGACTAAGAAGTGTGATCTAGCCTCATTCGAGTTATGGAGGAAATATATTTTTTTCGCATGAAAGTGTATTTGTTAAACCAGGGTTTGACAGGAATAAAAGGTTGTATTAATGAGAACTTATGACCTTTTGTTAGAAAAACTATTTTCCATTCAGAGGCGTTTATATTTACTTTTTAGAATAGGGAAATAGTCTCTAACTGGAACAGGAATATTATTTAACGGACCGTGAATATTGACTTCCTTGCAGCAGCAATGGAATCCGCTATTTCATTTCCAGTAATACCTAGTACAAATACCTATTTGTCAATTTTTTGATACATAAAAAAAAACGTTTTAAAACGGTGTATAAACAAAAAGAAAATATTTAAAAGACATATAACAGAAAAAACCTACAAACCAAATCCTGTACGTAGGTATTGTAATATTTTTATTACATTTCTATGGTTTAATTGAACATTTTAAAGTTTTCCATATAAAAATCAAATTAAGGTTTTTATTACATTAAATATTTGTATTTACACACTTGTATAAAGATTGGCTTAACGTTAGGTGGACATTTATTTTAATAAACCCAGATTCTGAGTTGAAATAAAAGGTTAACGTTTTGTGCAATTTTTACAATAGCTATATGTACGCTTTTAGAAACCCGTTATATAAAAATATATAATAATTAAATAGTGGTTTACTGAAAATATTTCTTAATCATTGATTAAATAATACTTAATTTTCTTCAGCCATAGAAGGGATGGGGCAGGGAAAACAAAGCTGACTAAAGGTTTCAAGGTGGGTGAAATTAATAATTTTGCTGGTGACTAGCGAATTAAAGTTCTTAAGACGATGCAATGGGAAGTAATGCAAAATCATGTGTTTTCGGTTTGAGAATTTGATGGCCTAGAAATATCGTAGAAGATTTAATTAAATACTGCAAATAGAATACACCTTGACCTTTCTTATAACCGTTCATTTTTTTGTTGTGTCTTTTTATAAGCCTAGAAAAAAATAAAGTATCAGACATTAAAAAAATGCTTAAAGCGCAAACTCTCCTACTTACGAACCCCTTTTCCGATGTTGTCCTATTGTTCATTGTGGTAAATTAAGTTTTTTAGAATATGACCGTAAAACATTTCAATAATTATGTCTGAGCTTTACAGAATAGAATAAAACGAGCATTTTGGTGATGGTTTTTTTCCGTAAATCGAAAGATGCGGTCGATGTTAAGCGGGACTTTCAACCTTGTCGCCACCTGCATAAGGAGCGTGTAATTTCGTTGGAATTTTAGCCGGTGGATGGCCTTAACAAAGCTTTTATCGCAAGCGAGTACCTTATATTCGGGGGTAGCATTCCTTGCAATTTTTCATTCACCAAAACCGGCGATGATTAAAATATGAAAGCGACGTATCCAATAAGTTCTTATCTACAATTTCCAAATAACTGGAATGTATCTGTCACCTACAATAATGCTGCAGAAGTAGTGTATTATAACGGACAAAGGAGAATCTTTAATGGACTTCCCGTTTCGCTGACCGAGCTTTCGTCAATAATAGAATGGAAGAATGAAACTTTCGACCTCTGTCAGTTCTGTGACGTGTTTAATGGTGTCGATGTCTTTCTTGCCTTTTATTCTGCGCATCGGTTTATTATTCTCCGGTCCGTTCCTTTGTGGCTGGACAACTGCTTTTTGCGATAAAGTAATGATTAGCTGTCATATGCTGGTATAGCGACAAGAAACTTTACGAGAAACTGAGAGTCGGGAATCGTTATAACGCGCGTACATGAACAGAAGAAGAAATCGGCGATGCTTCAGGAAACCATGGCACGATCAATCGAAATAAATAGATGAGTCGGGTGTCATGTCACGAATCGGCTTGGCGGAAGAGTATGTATGATTTTATTATATTTAAATGTGAATGAAGCGAGAACTACCATTATAGTTGTGTGGCGGTCAAATGATATAATGATATAATAGCTAGTTTGTGAGCAAGTATGTAGTTAACCCTAGAAAACTAATCGTATTTTTTTACGTAAAGACTAATCTGTTGTCAATTTGACAATTATCAATAATATGTAGCACGTTTGAGGCACGTTCTAGAGTGGTAGATACTGTCAGTGTCATTCTGGTGAAAGACCACTATTAAGAATCGAAATATTGCTTGAAATGGCTTGAGTCGTTTTTGGTGACCAGATCTGAATAACCAGGAACTTCCTCCACCTTCCCTCTTCCCCATCTCCTTCCCTTTCTCAAAACCTTCAGCCTCACAAGATATCCTAATTAGGAATGCTATAGTCTTGCTGGCTCCAGACGGTTGGTACTGTTGTGTGGTATCAGATACAAAAAAATATATTAAAAAAACTCTCATTAAATGCGTTTTTTGTTCACAAAAAATTGAAACGTCTAAGATATGTTATAAAAAAGCTTTAATTATAGGTTTAAGGAATTTCAGTTTTCAGTATTTATTCAAATAGGATATAAACCTTCAAGCTGGAACTTCTTTATTTGAAAATTATCGATCATGAATCTCAGGAAAATTAACGAGAATAGAAAACCTTTTTTCTTCCCGTTTTCTATAATTTATTTAAAGGTTAATTTTCTTATAAAACAAAATGTATTAATCTTTTGTTTAATTGACACATGTGTGTACCTTGTGTTCTCCGCTGGACTAACAGGGGTGTATAGAAAATAGCGAGACTTACCCCAGTAGCGCGATCACTTTCTGCAAGCGCTCATCAGTAACTGAGTTAGAACGGAAACTTAGCACGATCAGAGCATTCGTTGACGCAGTGTTAGTCGAAATAACTGGGGTTAAAAAAGACATGCAATATGTAAGAGTATACGTGTTTGGTGTTCGTTAAATATACCATTGAGAGCACTGGGTTATAGTCATGTGTTTGAAACCATATATTTATCTACAGATAAAACGATACACGGAATATCAGTATAGTGGATTTGGGGAGCCAGGAGGTGAGCTCCTTCTAATGCAAAGGTAGCAATTTGTCTGCCTGACCTTGAGAGGTTCTCTATCACCCCTGTATCTTGCCGACAATGCCATCTATGTGAAGCAATCAAAACTAAAATATTACATATTAAAAAAAATGAAGAGTTACACTTTTTTAAGATGCTATCTGAAGTAAAAGTTAACATATTAATATAAATTAAAGCATGTTTTACACGTGAGAAAGCTTTCATAAAATTTTGTATAAGTATAATATTTACTTAAACATTGAAGATAGTATTAACAAACCTCAAATGTGATGTGAAACAGAAAAGACAGAGAAAACAAAACAGTAACGGTCGCATCTGGGACTCGAACCTAGGACCTCTCAGTCTATCTGGGGCCAGTGCTCTACCAACTAAGCTAATGCCACCTAATTGCTTCTCGTCATTTTTACCGATATCATATTTTTATTTTAAGAACTATCAATATCATCTTCAATTTATTTCTGAGGTCCTGGGTTCGAGTCCCAGATGCGACTATTACCCCTTTTTATGGGTATTTTCTGTCTCATACTGCATTTGAGATTTATTAATATTATCTTCAATTATCAAATATCGTAGTGCGGTTAACAAGCTTCAAGAAGTTATTCCAATCAAAATTGAATGTAATGTAAAATTGAACCGATTTCTAATTAAAAAAAATATTTATATATGGAAACAGACACCCTGAGAACTGTACTTGTAACTTATAATACAATTTAAAAATGCGCATCTATTAATATTAAATTTGGCATGAAAATTGCGAAA
Organism: Halesus radiatus; assembly: GCA_022606495.2. Lineage (NCBI taxonomy): Eukaryota > Metazoa > Arthropoda > Insecta > Trichoptera > Limnephilidae > Halesus > Halesus radiatus. The sequence continues at coordinate 19,023 of JAHDVE020005161.1, read as the reverse complement.
GGAGCTAAAAATACAAGCTACATTAAAAATAAGTTCATTATTGACAGCCTCCATGGTCGAGGGGTAAAGCTCTCGACTACGAATCCGAAGGTCACGGGTTCAAATCCCGGCGTGCGCAAGTAAATTTTATTTAATTAATTTGTGCTGTTTCACAATTAATTAATTAAAAATAATATATATTATATTTGCGCACGTTCCAGAGTGGAAGATACTCTCAGTATCGCCCTGGTGAAAGACCACCATTCAGAATTGAAACGTTGCTTGAAATGGCTTTTAGCCCTGTTTGGTTTACCAGATCTGAATAGCCAGGTATTTCCCCACCTTCCTCTTCCCCTTCTCCTTCCCCTTCCCAATACCTTCAGCCCCACAGCATTTCCCAATTGGAGATGCCATAGTCTCACTGGATCCGTACGATTGGGAGCAGTTGAGACTCTTGTGCGGTATTAATGTAAATACTGTAACTTGAGGTTGAATTGAAAACATTTTACGGGTTATTTACTAGGTTTTTAAAAACTTACATAGGCGTTTAAGAACCAGCCTCAATTGTTAATCAACTGGAAAAAACATTTATTAGTACCATCATAAAAGTAGGTAATGCCGTTCGTGGGTTGTACCACAATATATTACATCTAACTTCTCTAGTCAACTTATTTCCATACAATCATAAAATTCTCTCGCATAAATATATATTCCTAAGGCACTTGGGGGAGTTGTAAGAGAGGTATAACGATATTTATGAGAACAAATGATAAATTTGCATACTCGGGAATAAAACTCTGATGAAAAGAAATTTGGCGAAATTCTTCCACGAATTCGGGAAAAGAACGCAAGTTAACAAACTCGGAACAATAAAGAAACCTAAAAAATTTCCATCGTCTAATTTCTAATACGATGTTTTTGTAAGGGCCAGTGAACCCGTCAAAGAAAATTATTAAGACAGTTTTTTTAGGTGATTATTTTTTAGAGGTTGGCATTATTTTGATCTGGTCACCAAAGCTAATTAATGTAATTTAAAGCAGTTTTTCTACTTCTTTCGATACTGAGAATATCTCCCACTCTTAACGGGCCGCAAATATATTTTGTTATGGTAGCTTTGTGTGAAATGATACAAGTAAATAAAATCAATATTTTGCGCACGTCGGGATTTAACTCGCGACCTATATATAAGAACGTCTATATTATTTACCGATCGGCCTCGGAAGCCGTCAAAATTACAATATACAGGGTCTCTCAGGATGTACCCGATCGACTTTAATCAGAGATTCCTGTTGCTATAAAAATAACGTAGACGTAGTTTTCTATCATATGCCTCATCTGTCCGATGCTACTAAAATGAGGCAAATTGTGTATTAGGTGAAGCATTCATTAACCAGTGATAAAAAAACTTTTTTTATAACCGCTCTACCCATATGAACGTACGTGATACGAGCGCTATATTATCGCCCGAACGCCACAAGCCGTATCCCGTAGGTACAAAAGAATCTATACCCAAAGCACATACAACATTCGTATGCGTCAAGTTTGTTCCTGCGTCATCTCGTTTAATATTTCGAGGACAGCTGAATTTGATATTTCGCGATTTTAGAGGTACCTTTAACGATTATTTAGGGGCTAACAGTGATTTAAAAAAAAGTTTTACCTTCTCTCCTTTGAAAACATAATGAATCATAAAATAAAATAAAAAATAAAATTAAAATAAGCATCATGGTGGACTTTAAATTAAATAAAATAGACCAATTTAACTTGGAACAAAAATTTGCGGTACAGAATTTAAAATATCGATGTTTAGTTTTTATATTTTTATTTACTTATATATTTAATCATACTTAGATAGCAAATATATATTTTTTTTTTATTTTAATAAATCAGTTGCCTCTAAAATCATGAAAATTATTTCTTTTCATGGCATGTACTTCATAATTTAAAACAAAAATAAATCAAATACTTCTCATCCGCATTAGATATTTACTAAACCTTTAAATTTAAAAAATATATCATTCAGTTTGGAGGGGTATTTTGGCCACAAATACAAAATTAAGTTATGTATGAAACAGGCAGTGCTGCCGTTCCTCTTTGAAAGGGTCAAAAAAAATGTTACCGGACAACAATTTTACATCGGCATATTTTACTCCAAATAAACTTAGGAATCGCTAGTCAATCGGGTATATCCTGAAACACCCTGCTTAGATGTTTAATTACAGTTATTAGAACCATAGTGATGTCTGTGATTACATAACTAAAGAAGCGATAATGATACAAAGTTACAAGTCGTTAAACAACTCTGTTTTGACGACGTCAGTAGTTGTCTAAGTGGATCACCGTCAGAGCTGGTGAAGATAAAATAGAGAGAGGGATGGGGAGGGGATCAGTTAAATAGTATGTACAAGTATCCCGTTCTCGAATCAAGTAACCTTGTGATATACGGATGCCCCCTCAAAACCCCATAAAACTAAAGGGACATTATTTTCCAATCAACTTGTTTCTCCGCTTCCACCCACCTCGTTTCATATAAGTTACATTTCACATGGAAACAACTTATTTTTTATTTTATTTTATTAAACAATCAAGAAAAGTACAACTGCTAAATAACCTTATTCGCATCTACGTCTGGTGTAGTTGGAATAAATTTTTACCGTTTAATAAGTTTATTATATCTATTAACAGCTTTCTAATAAAGTAATATTAATATGTATTTTTTTTTTAATTTAAAAAACACATTTTAAGTGTAATTCATGTACATGTCTTCAAAAATCTACCCTTCCCTCACGATGCTAGAAAATACTTCGAGCTCCGGTACTGTCCAGGGTATACATTTAAAATGTCGTAATTTCTAAATTGAACATACTCGTAAATGATTAATTAACATTTTTACTTGAAAATTACTTTATTAATAGTACATTATGAAAAGTGTTCCGTATAAGAGCCAAAAATTAGGAAAAAACATCGGCCAGGCATAATACGTCAATTAAAGCCCTTAGATACCCGGCTACTACTGACGACCGCGCATCGTGGTTCTTATCTTCTCGCTCACTTCCCCACCAATCGACAAGTTGTCAACGCACGCAGATATACGTGTATTTCCCGATTTTTCGACAGAACATTTTCTTCTTTTGCTTTCGATAAATACTTATATTTTCCAATATAAAAAAGTAGTAATACAAAAATTAGCATTGTGGAGTAATACCCGATGTGCTAAATTGTGTGTTCATTATATTTACAGAGATATTCATACAATAAGGAACTCCAGTGAAAAATATAATTACTTTAAAAATATGCATTCATACAGAAACGCCGATTCTGAATATAGATACGAGTATAACCAAAGTATATATACTTTCGTTATTATACGTAGAATTTATAAATCGTTATTGAAAAGTGAATAAAAAATCAGCTCCTGAAAATACCGTGTTATATTGGTACCATTGCATTTCGAACATTTGACGTCACATGAGCATTCTGTTTTTGGAGTAGAACGAAATGTTTAAAAAAAAATCATTTCTAAGTTTTGGTAAAATTTTAACTTAATTTGGGTGACTTTAAGGACTTGTTAATCGTTTTTGTGTTTAATTCGTAGAACTCCATTTATCTTTTTTAAAAAATTGATTTACATAAAATTTTTAAAAAAGACTTAAAGGTCTATAATTTTTGTTCAATATAAATACCTATTATTCATGAAAGAAATTGGAGTATTCATCTTCAAAACCAAATACTACGGATGTTATGATAATGTTAATGGTAAATAATATTATTATTCTTTGAGTTAAAGTTTTTAAAATGGTACATAATTTTATTACTTATGTTGAGTTATGGTTTACCATGAATAGAATATACAATTATATACGGTAAAGCTCATACTTCTTTTGACATTTGACATTCTAACCTCAAAACTGATCAAAACCGACTGGCCATAGATTTGAAGCGTTTACGTATTACGTCATTATTGATAAAAAAATAATAATGGAGTTCCTTATTAGAGACGAGTGAAGTCAGTTGACAGCACCAGCAAGGAATGGTTAAATATTCGTTAACATAAATTAAATGCGTGTTTTTTAATGATTTCTTCTAATTTAATGTCATCTGGTAACTCATAAAATATCTTTATTACTTAATGCATCGTTGAGTTTGATTTGATGTTTTTTTTATCTGAGGGATGGTTTGTGGCCACTTACTTTTTTGAACACTTATAATATGATGTGTAAATAAATCATTTATTAAATAAATACAAATTCACTCGGTAGAGGAGAATGGAGTAACACCTGAGAAAAAACACACAGAAGACCATTATATTGTACAAATAAACAATTTTTTACTTTTTTTTTTTTATGTTGTTCTTTAATCCTTACTTCAAAATTTCTATTTGTTCTACCTATATAAAAGTAATTACAATCTTTACAATTGAGTTTATAAACGCCCGATTTTTTGGTTTTAATGTCGCTATCTTTGTTGTTAAGGCTGAATTTTTAAAATTTATTATTTGTATAAAATGCTGGTTGTATAGAACCGGGAATGTTTTTACTAATTATTTTTGATATATCGTTATCAACAAATAGCATTCTTCGCCATTGATTATTATTATGTTTAGAAAAAGAGTAGATATATAGTTTTAAGAATTTCTGTTTATTATTTTTATTTAATATTTGATCAATTATTTTAGTAGAATAACCATTATTTACTGCTATTTGCTTAATGATATTTAATTCCAAAGTATAATTATGAACAGACAAAGGAATCGTAATTAATCTATTAATCATAGAGTGAAAAGCCGCGAGTTTTTGAGAAAAAGGATGATTTGATGAATTATGTATAACAATATCGGTGTACGTGTCTTTACGGAAAATATTGATTCATTTTTTACTATTAAATTAATGACAATTACTTTGTTTAAAACAAAATATTTAATAAATTTAACTCCACAGTGATTATGCATCTTTTGAAGAATTGTTTTTAGTATTAATCAAATTTTGACAGCTTCACTTTGTATTTTAAAAAAATATTATAATATGCGTATTTGAAAGATAGAACAGAAATACGTTAACACAAAAATAATAAACCCACAATAAAACCACAAATTTCGATTTCGTATCACGCTGTATGCATACGAGTATTTGATCGGTCAGTGGGTGAGTTGGTAACGCGTCGGCTTCTCACTTGGGCGTCAAGAGTTTAATTATTTGGCAGGGTAAGTCTTCCATCACGACACAAGTAACATTTCCGCTTAGTATGATGGTAGGAGAAAATTATCAAAAATTTTCAAGTTATTCGTAATCAGGGACTTTATTTAAAAACTTTATTTAAAACTAGGTTCCATACAAAAGGCATATTTGCATTTGTAAAATATAACAGCACTATAAGAACAGAAATACATGCATTTAAGAAAGTTGCAAATATTATATAAATGTAATTATATAGATTTGAAAATAACTAACGGTTCATACCTTCAACGAACTAGAGCTCGAGCGAAGCGGCTTTCGCATGGCCAGGTTGGTATGTGTATGGAGGAATCGGAACCTTCTAGAACACGATGGTTTGGAGACACCCGCAGTTCGCCATTATCCCACTGTCCCCGATCTCATTGATATCCGCTTGAATCTTCACCCAGAAGAACACAGTCCAGAAAAAATAATTGGAACTGCATTCCTACCAGTCTTCACCAAGCTGAACAAAGTCCAGAACAACTCAGTAGAACTGCATTCCTACCAGTCTTCACCAAGCTGAACACAGTCCAGAACAACTCAGTAGAACTGCATTCCTACCATTCTTCACCCAGCAGAACACAGTCCAGAAAAACTAATTGGAACTGCATTCATACCAGTCTTCACCCAGCTGAACACAGTCCAGAACAACTCAGCGGGACTGCAATCCTACCATCCTTCAATCAAATAACTCTTGAAACACAGGAACTATAAATTTCAAATATTATTTTTAACAATTCGAAAAATCTAGGTATATTCCAAGCTTTCGTCTAATCATTTCCCCACATTTCTATTCACCCTATTCGGTAAATTCATTCTCCCGTTATTTTAACGTAGCGCAACTCTCTATGGTATCACGTAAAAAAACGACATAATTTAGTGTGTTACGTATTTACGCTATTGCCGGATGTGAATAATTATGCAATTTGATATCGGAAGGCAACGATCATAACCGTAACTCCATATTACCTGGCATCTTCCCGAAGAACCTTAATTTATACGGAACATTGCGAAAATCCATGGTTAATTCTGGAATTTATCTCAGTTAATTAATATATGGAGTTTGACCTTACTCATTTACTCTCGAGAGGTATTCCGTCTTACTTAGGGGAACTTTGCTCGAAGCAGGCGACGGAATTAGTGTTAGGTATGATCAGATTGATGTACTTAATTTGTCAAAGATGTCGATATCTTATCTCGAAGACTTCATGTTTCATTATTCAATACAATATTATATTAAGTTGATATTATGAGAGGATGATTATGATTGCAATAATGTTATACTATAATGACATAATTCATTATGAACATAAAGTAGAACAGCATTTATATATGTATTGAATTTTAAATATTTTGTCTGATACGTTTTATATGATTTAGTATATTCTTATTGTTAGTTTTCCATTCATTAAGTGACATAGTTTAGTTAATTCCATAGAAAATTTCCCTTATACCGATGTTTGCATAAATATCAATAAATAAATCGTACATTTCAAAATGGTTATGTTTAAAAAAATATATCGCTTGTTAAAAAATCGTAAAAATATACATGACTAGCTAGCTAATATGTACCCGGCCTAGCTCGGAATTTATTTATGTTTTGGAATAAAGTTATGAAGTTGTGAATTCTTGCTTGTCCTTTCGGTGCCATAATTGATTTGATAGCAAAAGTAATGAATTGTGATGACTATAATTATCTTTAAAGAACGAAACAAAGAAAAAATCATTTGCAAATTTTAATTCATTTCAAACATTTATTTTTTCAAAATAATAATAAAGTTCTTAAGTAGGTACTTGCTCGTGTTTTCCACTTTGAAAATATGTTACCTAAAAAAACCTTCTTCTTTTGAATATGCAATCTGTGGCTAACCAGTGTGTTATATATATGGGCTAACCTAAATAAAATATGGCGGGTTCAATGCTTTTCATACTAATTTTAAAACGTTATAGCAACAGTTTTACATATTGGATTTCATTCAAACTACTTTCTAAACCTGCCCGGCACTAATAATAATAAACTGTGCTATTTTCAGCGAAACCGGTCCAGTGATTTTCGAGAACATCGAAGATAAATAAACAAATTTCCATTGATTTTTATATATATATAGATTTAATAAACATTCAACCTTCGTATATGAAAAAAAAGATAGTATTAAATTATTTTTATTTATTTTATGCCCATGTTTCGTATATTTTTCTTCGTTAAAAAATGAGCATTTAAAACAACTATTAAATTAATTCTCCTGTTATAGAGACATTGCGCAATGCATATGCGGTTTGTTGATAAAAAAATATTATGTGTAGTTTCCTCAGTTCATGAGTTTTATAATTTCCACATGGATTGGTATGTCATTGTTTAAGTAGTGAATTAGAATACGTTATTGTCATATTAACATTCTCAATAAATAATCCTAGAGCTCTCCTAAGGCTCATGGAAAAAGCAGTGGCATCAAACAATGTTTAGTACAAAAATTATAATTTTTCCGGTCATTGTAAAGGTTATTTAAATGTGTATAGTTTCTCCAAACGATTGGTATTCACTTAGTGGCGTCATTATTAATAAATCAATTAAAAGAAATACTTTGCATTCACCATTTAATTAATATACACAGATGTTTCTAAAGCGATGCTTTCATCATCAAATATTAATAAAGTGGTGAATACAAAGTATATTTTTTTAATTAATTTGTTATTTAAATGTATGACTTTTTCTAACGATATAGGTACATTTAAAGAAATTTGTTTTTGTGTTATATTTATCAGACTATTTTTCTTAATACACAGTTGGCGAATGTCTTGAATGAAAGGTTGTTAGTTTCATAAAAAGCGGCTTTGATGGATGGGAAGGGCGAAAACTGAATATGATCGTTAACAGAAGTTTTTGAAAGGTTAAGAGTGAGTAGGTAATGGGTGCTGTACAACGTCCCCATCCTATGATGTTATATGTTGCTATCGATTGGAACAGAGCAAAGTAAACAGTTAGAGATTATGTGTCAAGATTTATCCGAGAGAATAGAAAATATAGTATAATTTATGTAGTATTTTTGTTGTGAAGTTGATTGGAGCCTCCCAACGTAGTTGGTCATATATATAATGAACCCTAGGTACTTTATTTCCTTTGAAGGATTAAGATATAAGCATGAGTAATTATTAATGAGAGTTGGTGATGATTTTTCAAGATTTTGTGTTCATGATTGGATGGTTAGTTTAGAAAATTTATCTGGATGTGTAAATATATAAATTCAAAAGTGTATATGGTATACTGTGTTTTTTGTTCGTAATTGGGGAGGTTATCGTCTAGCCATTTTTGTTTTTTAGTTCACAATTTACCTTCTCTATTCATATTCTCCATGATTTACTTATAAATACAATAACCATGTCATCGGCGAAAGACATTATGTTTTGTTTTGAGAGATTTATCTGCTATGCATAATTATTACTCAATTTTAAATACTTTTTTAATGAAATTAGAGAATGTGCTTAACTGCCCTACCTTCAGGTAATTTTATGAAAAATAGGCAAAAAACAATCGCTTTTTTTTTGGTCGAGATTATGAATACAATGTTAGTCGTACTAATTAATACCTGATAATATTTTGTCAAACAAGCGACTGCAGGCTGCGTCTGTCCTTAAAGAACTACTTGTTTAGACTTGATGTCGCGTGTTGTCGGGACGCGCGCGTGGTCATTACGGTTTGTAGTTTGGGGATATATAATTTTTTTCTCAAACGCGTACATGATACGGGATAGCGCAGAATGCTACCATCAAAGTTTGAGTATAATATACATTCATAGTCATAAGGCGGTTAAAAGAAGTATAGGCTTGTCACTTTTCAGGGAAGATCTGTGACCTAATTTAAAGATTGTGGCATGTTTGAAGGAGTTTGCGAATATATCAGATTAGAGGACTTATTTAATAATATGCTGGAGGACTTTGGCAATACGAATTTTTAGATGCTTGGCAAATTTTGTAGAGATTTTGTTTATTGCTATTGAGTGGCTGATTTTCAGTGTTGAAATTATTTATATAATTTCTAGTTGTGTGGTGGGAGTGAAAATAACCGGTGTACGAGTATATGTCATGTATATATTTTATCAGATCTGAAAGGTATTAAAAAAATGATTTTTTTTTATTAAAAAACCTTTGTAACTTTTTTTCCCTAATTCATTTTCGACGGGACCGGTTTCACCCTGTCACGGGCATTGCCAACCTGGCACAATTAAAACTAAGTCTATATTTTATATACCATCGATGTCAAGGGTGAGTTCCATTACTTTCTAATATTGTTTTTATTTATGACTTTAAATTCGTTTTATTACTGACGGTACTGCTTTAATATTATGTTTAAAAAAAACTACACTTGGGTTGGTTTATTACCACCTGGAAGACGGATTACATTGTATTTGTTTACTCAATTTATATGTATTAAAAATTATGTAATGTTATTCGTGTCGGCTTTTATTTGAATAGATTGTTATTTTTGGTTTGGTTTTTTCCCTGTGATTTATGTCTTGTTTGCTTAAATGAATTTTATAGCAGTTTTTTTATTCTGTAGTTACATGAACTACGGGTAACCAGACAAATTTTCATTGGTCGATTAAAAATATTTTATTGTAAAGTATTTTAGGTACACATCGGGGTAATATCTTTCTAGGTGTCTGCTACAAAATTTCCAGCTACACTTTACCCTGGTATTTTTTTATGTGTTTCCTATTTACATTCATGTATTAGATGCAATAGAGACAGATTTGATGCCCGTGATAGGGTGAAACCGGTACGATCGAAAGTAAATGAGTGGAAAAAAGCTACAAAGGTTTTTTAATAAAAAATTAAAAATCCATCGTGAATTGACAGATTCAAAATTAAAAATTACGATTGTTATGTATTCTTATATTATAGTAGAAAACGTGTCGAAATAATATTTAACGTTACATGAGATCAAAACATACCATTCGTAACTGATAAAAAAAGAACGTTTTCATGAAAATGAGTTCGTGCTTACTTCTATTTAAAAAAAACACTTTTTGTTGCTTTTAAACTATTAAATATGGGTTTCGATTAGGTATATCATTAAAATGTTATCGTATTGTAAATACTCAAAAATGATTTTAACTGGATAACTTCGTGTATGTGTGCGTGGGTAATTATTTTTATTCAATAACCTTAGGTATTCTACTATTTTATCTCATTTTTTCCTGAAATTATTGTGACTTTCCTAAGTAGGCAATATGCTACGAACTGTATTTTTTCGAACTCACGATCTAATAGAACATAATTCATTGGTATATTTTTGGGAATATAGGTCGAGGACTAACCAGAGAGATACGACGATATACAAGATACGATAGATTGAATAAAATATGTTTGTGAAACTTCTCATGTCAGGAGTCTGAGTAATAATAATACGTAAATAGAATTGACTTTTCCCAAATATTTGTATAGGTAGAGGTAAAATTGTTTTTTTTTTTTAAATTCAATTTGTTGTAATAACTTTTCGAAGCTTATAAACTTCATCGATTAATTGAAAATAATATTAATGATTTTTATTGAGATATGAGATCGATAAAATTAATGAAAAATAATTACAATAAAAAACACATAAATTTGTTGTAGACCACTTTTATTTTATTAAAACTCTACCGGTTTCGGACGCACCCTTCCTTCATAAGGAGAATATTAAAACTAACTTATGATATAGAATATTGACATGACATATAAATTTTAGGTGTTGGAGTGGGGGGTAAGAAAATGGGTAGGGGTAATTGTAGGATTTCCGGGAAGAACAGAGCGATTTATTGGAAAAATATTAAGAATGGGACTAAAAGATAAGTTAAAAGTTCTGTTCTGTTCTGTTCTTCCCGGAAATCCTACAATTACCCAACACCCTCTTCAAAAAAGAACATATGTCTTGTCAATATTATCATAGGATGAATACAACATTCTCCCTGATGAAAAAGTGCTTCAGAGCAGCCAAGTTTAATAAACAAAAGGTGATCTAAATTATGTATTTTATTAGCAAATGTTGAGGAAACCACAAAGTTAATGATTTTTACAAATATGAAAAATAATTAGGTCTCAATTGCTCAATTGGTAGAGACGCCATTCCCAGTAGAGTAGAGGATATGAGTTTGATTCTCAGTTGCGACCATTTCCTTTTTATTTTCTGTATGTTTTTCTGTTTCATGTTTTATTAAGATTTGTTAACACTTTTTTCTTCGATGATTGGATTTTTTTAAAATGCATTTATTATGTAGTTCAACATTTGACGACCTCTGTGTTTCCACCCTCCTACAAGATGGGTCTCTGCAAGAGTCATGTTCTCTCCTTCCTCTCCCCAAAAACACCCTCCACGGAGCATCATCAAAGATGACATGGGCCCCGAGAGAAATTAATTTTTTCTGGGCCTCCTGTGTGGAGTTTATGTAAAATAATAATTGGATAAATTTATTCAGTATCGTTTAGAAAGTAAATCATCACGATGACTCTGGAATTTTCGCAAATAATATTGTTGAAAATAAACCATAAGATATCAAAACCAGTACAAGAACAGTTCTGCATTAAAGTTCCGCATTGAAACAATTCCAAATTTGATAATACCCAACCCATGATAATAGAAGAACGTGCTTTACTAACAGTACCTACCAGCTTTATTGAAAGACTTGACAATTTTAACGGTTTTATTTTATATGGTAGGTGATAATCGATGATTTATTTTCTATTTTGAGTAGGATGATATATTAAAATAACAGTTATCACAGTTTGGTTAGATTAATTACCTTCAATTTAAATTATCTAACTCAATAATTCGCAAAAACTTTCTTACATCTGTTTTTTTTTCTCTAAATAAAGGTTGAAGTAAAGCTAATTATGAATATTAATGTAGGTAGATAGTTTTTGTGCGAGTGTTTTTTCATGGATTCCGGGCACAGGAAACGGAAAGGATTGCCGTAGATCAGCGAAGGTGGAAAAACACGACTTTTAAGGTTGTACTTCCGGCAGGAGATTGTTCCCCATCAAATATTTTAAGATACGTACCAGTGTTTGGCGCCAGTGTCGGAATGATGTGCCGAAAAATAAACTAAACGCTTGCACGACGATATTTGGATAACAATTTTGTGAAATAAAAGTTTTTGAAAAATTCAAAGCATTATGCAGACGTAAAAAAATTTAATGCATTAATTATTTCCATACTTTAGGTACTACATATATTTTTTTTAAATACATTTCCACATAAAATAGAGACTTAAAATATTTTTTTCAGTGTCAAAACTTATATGGTGGAGATACATTTCAGCATAAGGAATATTGCATAACACTTTACAACATTGTTTTGTGCATTATAAAATTATTTTTCCGGTTTTCAATGAGTAAAGTGAAAATATTAGGTTAAATCGAATACACAATTTTCTGGCTTTTCTGAAAAATAACACTAATGTAATATTTCGTCTTGAATTGTGTGCAAATCCTCCTTTCATTACGATATCTCGAAAGCCATTTTGGAGAATGAATTAAACTGTGAAAGGCAACGCTTTCAGTGACTTTAATTTGCGAAAAGCTCTCATAATATTCTGATGAATCGGTTCATTTAATTATAAGCCATTTGATTTCTCGGAAATGCAGTTTTGTTCACTTTGACAATTACGATTCTACTAAATTTATGCAACTCTGTAACTAAGTAAATAGAATTTTTTCATAACGTAAATTTCCAGTCCTGTATTAAATTTGTTGTTATTTTTAAATTTCCTGTTAAGTGTTAAAAGTTCGTTACTTAACGAATACTTTCTGAAGATACGATATATGCGCCCTCAACTCTTAGCTTTTTACCTGCTGAACAAATCTTGATTGATCCGAATAATTGCTTAGTGCGTAAAAAGCACACTGATCCAGGTTTTTTAGAAACATATTAATATCTTATACGAGTACGAATACTCTGAAAAGAAACACGAACAAATGTGAACAGGTTGCAACCGCATTTCAAAGGGCTTTTGGAGGTTTATACCTTTTTTATGAAACGTTAGAAAAACATAATGGACAAAGGACTGCAGAAATTTGTTCCATGAAAATTCGGAACAGAGATAAATCGGCACTCCTTTGAACGGTGATATTTAGTAATTAACACTCTGATAAAAAAATAAAAAGTATAAAATAACGTAACTTAATTAACACTAGAATGGAAGCGAGAAGTAAAATTTATTCCGTCCGACTTCAAACTAATTTTTCACTGAAGTGACTTCTTCAAGATATTTTTTTTTTGATTTCTTTCCTCGTGCGTTTTTCTCGATAGTAGAAGGTTACGCTCTTTTCTCGTAGGTAAGTTTAATATTTTTTTCACTCACGAAATTTTACGTCTCATTGGATGCTTCGAACTATTGAATAGAATTTACTGATCGCTTCTCAGACACAATAAACGAGTGAATTGTACATATTTGTGATCAATATGTTTATCACGAGTGATCGCAATTTTTTTTTGGTACGAAGATTAGTTGTTGATAGGTGAAAAATGCCTATTTTAAAAGGGAGTAAAATATACTTCACGCTTCCATTAATGGGCTAAAGAAAAACGCTTCCATTCTAGGATTAACCAAGCTTCTTTCCATCATTTTTCAGGGCTTTATATCACTTTTCAAAAGCGTCTCAATTTATCACTGTGTCAAAATGTCTGGTTACCGCAAAATCAGTTATTCTAAACCTGTTCAGTTATGATAAAAATGACCAAAACAATTTATTTAGTATATCTTATTTTAACACATTATATCTTTTTAGCAATTGACCAAAATTTCACTGCTCAGCTATATATTTCAGAGCCCGGAATGCAGTTGGTTTTTAGTACTTCCTATGGAATTCAGATGATGTTAAAGTTACGTTAAATCTTAGACTTAAATAAAATAAAATTAAATAATACAAAAAAAAGTTAAATCTAAAAACACATTTTTTTTAAATACAAAATCACTACGGCAGTATCCATTTCATTATTTAGTATGTGCGGATGACTGTGCAGTTAGCAACCATTCGCTGCAGAACTTTTGAAGTACTGGAGCGATGTCGATCTTCGAATAAATAGTGGTATTTAATTCCAAAGTTTTGTTGAGGAATAGCTGTAACAACCCTCAAATACAGCGGTTTGTTGTCTGGGGAGAGCAATTAAATGGTCTCTTTGGCGTTTACTGTATGTACGAATCACGAAACTACTGCAGTTTATCAAACGGATTGGTAGGAACCTTCGATTTCATAAAATTGTACATTTGACACATTTGATCTAACCTCTAATAAATATCAGATTAATTTCGAGCAGTTCATGTTTGTCAACATTGGTACTTTAAAGTCGCGGCAATAAAGTAACTGTTATTCAAATTAAATTTAGTATATTCAATTTTTAATTAGTAATTATTAATTGTTTTTATTAAGATTTAAAAAAACCTCATTTTAATATTTAATCATTGTAGAAAATAATATTAATATAACCAAAATGAAACATCAAAACGGAAAAACGACAGAAAATAAAAAAGATTTCAGTCGCATCTGAGACTCGAACCCAGGTTCTGTGCCTATCCGAGGCAACCGCTTAACCAACGTCTCATTAGCCAAGTTGGTTAAGCGGTTGCCCCGGATAGGCAGAGGTCCCGAGTTCGAGTCCCAGATGCGACTGAAATCTTTTTATTTTCTGTCGTTTTCCGTTTTCATGTTTCATTTAGGTTATGTTTATATTATTTTCTACAATGATTGCATTTAATATACATTAGGAAGCCGCGTGGCATTAAGAAAATCATTTTCCCTTGTAAAACAAAATACGAATTAGAAAATTAATGTTTTCGCATAATGAGGCATAACTTCATGTGCGTAAAATTAATTGTTAAATTTGCTAACGATATATTATATCCACAGTCAACATCCATCATTGCCTTGATTACAAAGTGGAAGTCGAGATCATAGCGTTCAACGAACTGCCTCCACACCTCTGTTGAAGCCTTGTTTGTTTCTTTCGTTGCCTTATGCCTGTAACGAGCCATAATTTTCAATAAGTTGCTTAATTAAGAAATATGACTGAACGAAAGGTGTGAAATTTAAATACAGTGTCTTAAGGCACTAATTAAAGAGACAAAGCAGAGACACTTGGATGTTTAAATTGCGTCAGTAGTCATTTAATTTATCTTGTTATTAGAGAGAAATTAATTACCGTTTTTCCTATATAAATATACATTATGTACGGCAATAATGAAACCACAGAATACAGTAAGGATCGACAAGAATAGAAAAAAAATCCATGTCTTATCCTAACGAATAACCTGGTTCCAAGGAGGTTCCAATAAGCCCTCAAAAGTGGTTAACAGTGTCTTTTATGTAATCTTTATTTTATAAGATGATTACATAATGCATAAATATAATATATATATATCAAGTGCAGTCACACTTGTCAAAATTGAAGTAACTAACTAACCATCATGCCATTTCTCCGCAGGGGTAGGGAGAGAGGACGTATCGCCAAACAACTCGGTCTTGGCACACACTCCTTGCTTCATTCATCGTATAATACACAGATACTACATACTCTTCTGTTTTTTCGACACTTGACATAGTCTGACGCAAGTATTTGTTCCATTTATCGTGCAATATCTTCCTCGGATGTCCCAGACTTCTTCTGCCATTCACATTCGCGTCATATAATTTTCTTACACTCCTTTCTTCGTTCATCAGCTCTACATGCCCAAATCATCTATGCGCCCCTAATATTACTCATTACCATTACAATTACATCATCCTTACATTCTTTACGAATCTCAATATTTTTCACACAATCACACATGGTTTTTTCACACAAACGCTCGGGATCTCATTATGAGAACATTCAGTCTACTTTAATCCTTCCTCTGCTAGTTTCATGCCTACATACATCAGGGTTGGTATCAACACTTCATTTTGGACTGTTAGCTTCGCTTCTTTGAATATTTTTTTGTTAGCGCCAATCGCGTTCAGTCCTCAACTAACCGTTTTAGTGCTGTACTGTGTACTGATTTTGCAAGTAATTGATAATTTGTGTTATTAGTAAATAAATATGATGTGAACTAAAAATGCATTAACTTGGTCAGATATCAACGAAAATTAGTCATTCTTTTGATATTAAACGTAAAAAGAATTGTATCCCATGCAGCTAATAAGAAACTAAAACTAATAAATATATAGAAAAAAAATAGAAAATTACGTCGGTTCACAATTATGTTCTCCCGTGCAAAGGTCGTGTAATCCCATCTTTCAGAGGGCGCATATGAGGAAAATTCACTTTCTATTCGCATTTTATTATTGCGATGGCCAATAATTGCAGTTCCGTGATCACTGTCTCGATTTATCAGATCGTAGGGCTCATCATCCGTAATCTCGCCGTCCTTTGATACATCGTCCGCGATAGAATTAAGATCCGACATGGTGAAATATATAGTATTAATTTATTATAACAGGATAAACAATAAACATAATTTACAAGACATACGCCAACCGCAATATACCGTTCTCAAATGGAACACGTGCTCTTGGAAGAATCAACAAACGCATACTGAAGAACGCAGCGCCTAAGTCGCAATTTTCGTGACTAACGCTAGGCGCTCCACCGCACTCTAACGGTTAAAGGAGTTTCAGAATTTTCCCCATTTTCAAGATCTCTATCAGCCTTTCCATATCTTATAAAAAATTATACTAAGATTCTTTAAATATTGCAGTTAGAATACTTTAAAGCAAAATAAAAAAAAAATTAATGAAATGTCAAGAAAAGTGATACCTGACTACAGATAAATATAGGAAATGTTACACACCCTAATCCTACCAAAAAGGGTCACAGGTAAGCGGATACAGCCTTATAACACCGATACAGAATAAAATAGTTACATTAATATCATCCATCATCGGCCTATGCCTACAAGTCAAAGTTGTTTCAAGCCCTGAAAGTTTAAAAAAGCCTTTCTTCCAGGATCAAGGAGTTCAGTTTATTTTACGCAAAACAAAAAATAAGATACTAAACTTTTACAAGTGAATAACAGAGTAACGTATGAAAAACTAGGGACAGAAAAGATTTTAGAGGCTGAATTGTCTTAGTATTTTTATTTACTGGTCACCGTAATACAACTTAAGTGTTTTGCTAGCTTGGTGTTCATTGTTAATGGAACCACTCTTTCACCACAAAATGTGTTTACGGTAGAAAACCTTGATAATGTATTCGTTTCGAAAAGTTTTTAAAAGCCATTAAAAAAAACAATGCTTCTCATTTCCCGTCACATCTTGTGTTTTTTCAAACTGTAATGAAATTCAAATTTTTATAATACGCTAGCTGATGTGTACCCGGCCTTAATAATGTTATGAACTTGTAAATTTTTGCTTGTAGTTTGGGTCCCATAGTTGATTTGACAGCGAAAGTACTGCCTTGTGATGACTATTACTATTTCTAAACAAAAAACATTTATTAATTGATAAACTAAAGTTTTTAAGACAAGATTTTTGTGAATAGCATCTGACCGGCAATCAGAAGGGTGCAGGTTCGAGTCCTGTCGGTGACATTTATCTTTTCTCGGAAGGTTTTTTCAATTTGGATGAGTGTTTCAGGCTTATAAAAATAAAAAAAAAACATTAATTTGAAAATTTTATTTCACTCTTTTTCAAGTTCTTAAGTAGGTATCTACTTGGGTTTTCCATTTTGGAGATATTCTACCCAAACAAACCTTCTTCTTTTGAATATGTAATCTGTGGCTAACCAGAGTGTTATATCTATATTCTTACCTCAACACAACATAGCGGTTGCAATGTTTTTCGTACTATTTTTAAAACGTTATAGCAACATTTTTACATATTGTATTTCATTCAAACCTCTCCTAAACGTTTCCGGTACTATTTTCAGCAAAACTGGTCTAGTGATTTTCGAGAAAATCTAGGACAGACAGAAAAACATTCATTATAATACATAAATAATGGAGAACCATTCAACAAAATGTTAAATGTTAAGAGTATAATGATTTATATAAACAATTTTTATTCTTTCCTCCATTCTTTATTTTTGACCTAACCGGGATGAGTCTATCATAGTTATCTTTAGACTGGCACAATTTTTTCTTAAACTACGGTATATTTACAATATTTGGGGTATCAGGGGTGGCAAACTATAATTTTATTAACTTTTGTTTTTAAAGAAAGACAAATATTCCCTGGTTACGAATAACCAGACAATATATGAAAATCTCCTATTACCATCACAGTAAGCGAAAGATGTTGCTTGCTTCGTAATGGAGGACTTAGCCAGCCGAGGAATTGAACTCACGACGCCTGGGTAAGACCCAAACGCGATGCCAACGTAGCCACTGACAAGTAATAGCAATATTATTTCTATATCCTGATTTTTCACACGGTAGGGTTTAAGATATTTTGTATCTTAAGCTCTTTAAAATGTCCCTGAAATGTGGCTCTGTGCCCTCTGGTTGGAAAAAAGCGGTCATTCATCCTATACCTAAGAAAGGTGACCGCTCCAACCCGGCCAACTACCGCCCTATAGCGATCACATCAGTTCTGTCCAAGGTGATGGAACGTGTGATCAACGACAAACTTCTTACATACCTCGAGAAGAACAAAATCATTAACGACCGCCAGTATGGATTCCGGCGGAACCGCTCGTGCGGTGATCTTCTCGCGTATGTGACGCATGTTTGGGGACGGTACCTGGAACGTTATGGTGAGATTCAAACGGTCTCACTGGACATTTCTAAGGCCTTTGACCGGGTTTGGCCCCGAGGACTTGTCAACAAACTGCCTTCTTACGGACTTCCCGTTTCCTTGTGTACGTGGATTGCCGACTTTTTGA